>SJYH01008603.1:14627-26478 GCA_006408735.1 Sylvicapra grimmia | reverse complement strand
GTTCCCGTCGCATTTCAAGAGGAGGTGCTCTGTACAGGAAAGTCGAGGGGAACTCCAGGGGTCGTGCCACCATTGCAAAACACCCCCAAATGTCTCAGTCCACTCCAGTGGAACCTGATTTCCCTGCACTGCCTCGAATGTCACCCTGAATATCGACTCACACCACTGTGGCACTTGTGACAGCCATGTGGGAAAGCATTGAGGGAAAGCCTAAGATCCCTGGGTCAACTCCACGGGAAGCCTGACACTGCTGCTACAGCTCGGGAGGAAAGTGGACTTGCATGTCTCCATTCGAGATGAGGCCTGAATTGCCTGTGAAGACTCCAGAGGAACCCCAATATCCATGTCAGCACTGGAGAGGGAACCTCGGGTTCCGGCCTCGTTCCAGATGAGGACTTAGGACCCGGCACTGACTGAAGAGGTATCACATGGGGCCCCTCGCAACTGTCATGGAACCTGGCCTTTTCTGAGGCCATTTGGGCTGGTCCCTGAGGTCCACATTGTAAATCGAGAGGAACCTGCCACAACTGGAGAAAAGCCAGGAGGTTCTCCCCTCCAGGCGAGATGAGGCCCTTTTCCACTGCAGCATCTCAAGGGAAATCACACCTTCCCTCTTGAACCATGAATGGGTCCTTCACACCCTTACAGAAAATAAAGAAGTTCCCTGACATACCCATCTCCACTCCAGGGGAACACCGAGCGTCACGCCAAATTCAAGAGGAACCCCGTTTCCCCTCCTATGATCGAGATGAAGGTTTCTTTCCCTTTTTCATCAGGAAAGGCTTCCCAGCATTCCTGTCGCATCTCAAGAGGAGGCGCTCTCTGCATGAAAGTCGAGGGGAACTCTAGGGGTCATGCCACCATTGCAAAACACCCCCAAATGTCTCAGTCCACTCCAGAGGAACCTGATATCCCTGCACTGCCTCGACTGTCACCGCAAGTATCAACCCACACCATGGTAGAACGTGTGACAGCCCTGTGGGAAAGCCTTGAGGGAAAGCCACAGGTCCCTGTGTCAACTCGACGGGAAGCCTGACACTGCTGCTCCAGCTCAGGAGGAAAGCAGACGTGCATGTCTCCACTCGAGACGAGGCCTGACTCCCCTGNTGAGGGAAAGCCACAGGTCCCTGTGTCAACTCGACGGGAAGCCTGACACTGCTGCTCCAGCTCAGGAGGAAAGCAGACGTGCATGTCTCCACTCGAGACGAGGCCTGACTCCCCTGTTGAGACTCCAGAGGAACCCCAAGATCCATGTCAGCACTGGAGAGGAAACCTCAGATTCCGCCTCGGGTCCAGATGAGGACTTAGTACCCGACACCGACTGGAGAGGAATCCCAAGAGGTCCCTCGCAACTCTCATGCAGACTGTTTTCCTGATGCCACAGGAACGGGTCCCTGAGTTCCCCAGTGTAACTCGAGAGGAACCTGCCGCAATTCGAGAAAAACCAGGAGGTTCTCCCCTCCTGGCGAGATGAGCCCCTTTTCTGCTGCGGCATCTCGAGGGAAATCACACCTTCCCTCTTGAACATCGAAACAGTGTTTCACACCATTGTTGCAACTCGAGAAGTTCCCCGACATACCCGTCTCCACTCCAGAGGAACACTGAGGGTCCTGAAAAATTCAAGAGGAGCCCCATTTCCCCCTCCTCAGCTCGAGATGAGGGTTTCCTTCCCTGATTCTTCGGGATATGATTCCCGGCACTCCTGTCGTATCTCAAGAGGAGGCACTCTTCAAAAGGAAAGTCGAGAGGAACTCCGATGGTCGTGACACCATTCCAAAAGACCATCAAAGTCTCAGTCCACTTCAAAGGAACCAGATTTCCCTAACTGCGTGGACTCTCACCCCGAGTATCAAGTCACACCACGGTGGCACTTGTGACAGCCCTGTGGCAGACTCATTGGAAAGCCACAGTTCCCTGTGTCAACTCGACGGGAAGACTGACACTGCTGCTACAGCTCAGGAGGAAATCAGACGTGTATGTATCCTCCCTGACTCTCCTGTGGAGACTCCAGAGGAACCCCAAGATCCATGTCAGCACTGGAGAGGAAACCTCAGGTTCCAGCCTCGGCTCCAGATGAGGACTTAGGACCCGGCACCGACTGAAGAGGTATCATGAGTGGCCCCTTGCAACTTGCATGGAACCTGGCCTTTCCTGAGGCCACTCGAGCAGGTCCCTGAGGTCCCTGATGTAAATCGAGAGGAACCAGCCACAATTCGAGTAAACCCAGGAGGTTCTCCTCTCCAGGCGATATGAGGCCATTTTTTGCTGCGACGTCTCAAGAGAAATCACACCTTCCCTCTTGAACCTTGAAAGGGTGCTTCACACCATTGCTGCAACTCAACAAGTTCTGCAACATACCCGTCTCAACTCGAAAGGAACACCAAAAGTGCTGCCAAACTCAAGAGGAACCCCGTTCCCCCTTCCCCCACTCGAGATGATGCCTTTCCCTGCTTCATCGGGACAGGATTCCCGGCGTTCCTGTCGCATCTCAAGAGGAGGCACTCTCCACAAAAAAGTCAAGAGGAACTCTAGGGATCGTGCTACCATTCTAAAGATCCTCAAATGTCTCAGTCCACTCCAGAGGAAGCTGATTTCCCTGCACTGCCTCAACTGTCACCCCGAGTATCGACTCACACCACGGTGGCACGTGTGACAGCCCTGTGTAAAGCCTCAAGGGAAAGCCACAAATCCCTGTGTCAACTCTACGGGAAGCCTGACACTGCTGCTACAGCTCGGGAGGAAAGCGGACGTGCATTTCTCCACACGAGATGAGGACTGACTCCCCTGTGGATATTTCAGAGGAACCCCAAGATCCATGTCAGCACTGGAGAGGAAACCTCAGGTTCCGGCTTTGGCTCCAGACGAAGACTTAGGCCCCGGCACTGACTGGACAGGAATCCCAAGTGGCCCCTCACAACTAGCATGGAGACTGGCCTTTCCTGAGGCCATGCAAGTGGGTCCCTGAGGTCCCCATCTTAAGCCGAGAGGAACCTGCCACAACTCGAGAAAAACCAGAAGGTTCTCCCCTCCAGGCGAGATGAGACCCTTTTCCACTGTGGCGTCTCAAGGGAAATCACACTTTCCCCTTTGAACCATGAATGGGTCCTTCACACCCTTGCAGCAAATCAAGAAGTTCCCTGACATACACATGTCCACTTAAGAGGAACACTGAGGGTTCTGCAACAACTCAAAAGGATCCCCGTTTCCCCCTACTCCACTCGAGATGAAGGTTCCTTTCCCTGCTTCATCGGGAAAGGATTCCCAGCGTTCCCGTCATATCTCAAGGGGAGGCGCTCTCAACAGGAAAGTCGAGAGGAACCCCAGCGGTTGTGCCATCATTCCAAAAGACTCCCAAATGTCTCAGTCCACTCCAGAAGAACCTGATTTCCCTGCACTGCTTCGACTGCCACCCCGAGCATCGACTCACACCACTGTGGCACGTGTGAGAGCCCTGTGGGAAAGCCTCAAGGGACAGCCACAAAGCCTTGTGGAAACTCGACGGGAAGCCTGACACTGCTGCTAAAGCTTGGGAGGAAAGCAGCCATGCTTGTCTCTGATTGAAACGAGGCATGACTCCCGTTTGGAGACTGCAGAGGAACCCCAAGATCTATGTCAGCACTGGAGAGGAAACCTCAGGTTCCAGCCTCGGCTCAAGACGTGGATTTAGCACTGGGCACCGACTGGAGAAGAAACCCGAGTGGCATCTCTCAAACTCATGGAGACTGGCCTTTTCTGAGGCCACATGAGCGAACCCCTGAGGTCCCCGTCATAACTCGAGAGAAACCAGCCTCAACTCGAGAAAAACCAGAAGGTTCTCCTATCCAGGCAAGAAGAGGCCCTTTTCTGCTCGGCATCTTGAGGGAAATCACACCTTAACTATTGAACATCAAAAGGGTCATTCACATCCTTGCTTCTACTCAAAAAGTTCCCCGACATACCCGTCTCCACACGAAAGGAACACTGAGAGTTCCGCCAAACACAAGAGGAGCCCCGTTTCCCCATCTTCCACTCGAGATGAGGGTTCCTTTCCCTGCTTCATCAGGAAAGGTTTCCCGGCGTTCCCGTCGCATCTCAAGTGGAGGCGCTCTCAACAGGAAAGTCAAGAGGAAGTCCAGGGGTCATGCCACCATTCCAAAAGACCCCCAAATTTCTCGGTCCACTCAAGATGAACCTGTTTGCCATGCACTGCCTCGAGTGTCACCCTGAGTATCAACTCACTCCACAGTGGCACGTGTGACAGCCCTGTGGGAAAGCCTCAAGGGAAAGCCACAGATCCCTTTGTCAACTCAACGGGAAGCCTGACACTGCTGCTACAGCTCAGGAGGAAAGCAGGCGTGCATGTCTCCACATGACATGAGGTCTGACTCCCCTGTGGAGACTCCAGAGAAACCCCAAGGTCCATGTCAGCACTGGAGAGGAAACCTCAGGTTCTGGCCTTGGCTCCAGATGAGGACTTTAGGAACTGGCACTGACTGGAGAGGAATCCAGAGAGGCCCCTGGCAAGTTGTATGGAGACTGGCCTTTCCTGAGGCCACATGAGCAGATCCCTGAGGTCCCCAACCTGAGGTAACCCAAGAGGAACCTGCCACAACTCGAGAAAAACCAGGAGGTTCTCCCCTCCAGGCGAAATGAGGACCTTTTCTGCTGCGGCGTCTCAAGGGAAATCACACCTTCCCTTTTGAACCATGAATGGGTCCTTCACACCCTTGCAGCAACTAAAGAAGTTCTGCGACATACACATGTCCACTTGAGAGGAACACCGAGGTTCCCGCTACAACTCAAGTGGTGCCCCGTTTCCCACTCCTCCGCTAAGATGTGGGTTTGTTTCCCTGCTTCTATGGGAAAGGATTCCCGGCATTTGCATCACATCTCAAGTGGTGGCCCTCTCAACAGGAAAGTCGAGAGGAACTCCAAGGGTCGTGCCACCACTCCAAAAGACCCCCACATGTCTCAATCCACTCCAGATGAACCTGATTGCCCTATACTGCCTCAGCTGTCACCGCGAGAATTGACTCACACCACAGTGGCCCGTGTGATAGTCCTGTGGGAAAGCCTAGAGGGAAAGCCACAGATCCCTGCATTAACTGGACAGTAAGCCTGACACTGCTGCTACAGCTCGGGAGGAAAATGGATGTGCATGTCTTCACTCGAGAAGATACCTGACTCTCCTGTGGAGACTCCAGAGGTACCCCAAGTTCCATGTCAACACTTGAGAGGAAAGCTCAGGTTCCGGCCTTGGCTCAAGACGAGGACTTAGGACCCGGCACCGACTGGAGAGGAATCCCGAGAGGCCCCTCCCAACTCGCATGGAGACTGGCCTTTCCTGATGCCATACGAGTGGGTCCCTGAGGTCCCCATTGTAATTCGAGAGGAACCTGCTGTAACTCAAAAAAACCAGCAGGTTCTCCCCTCCAGGCGAGATGAGGCCCTTTGCCGCTGCGGTGTCTCTAGGGAAATCTCACCTTCCCTTCTGAACCTCGAAAGGGTCCTTAAATCCCTTACTGCAAGTGAAGTAGTTCCCCGATATACCCGTCTCCACTCAAGAGGAACACCGTGGTTCTCACCACAGCTCAAGAGGAGCCCCGTTTCCCCCTCCTCCACTCATGAAAAGGGTTCCTTTCTCTGATTCAATGGGAAAGGATTCCCAGCATTCACGCTGCAACTCAAGAGGAGGCACTTTCTACAGGGAAGTCAAGAGGAACTTCAGGGGTCGTGTCACCATTCTAAAAGACTCTCAAATGTCTCAGTCCACTCCAGAGGAACCTGATTTCCCTGCACTGGCTCGACTGTCACCCCAAGTATCAACTCACACCACGGTGGCACGTGTGACAGCCCTGTGGCAAAGCCTAGTGGGAAAGCCACAGATCCCTGTGTCAAGTTGAGGGGAAGACTGACACTGCTGGTACAGCTCACCAGGAAAGTGGACGTGCATGTCTCCACTCGAGATGAGGCCTGACTCCCCTGTGGAGACTCCAGAGAAACCTCAAGGTCCATGTCACCACTGGAAAGGAAACCTCAGGTTCTGGCCTCGGCACCAGACAAGGACTTAGGACCTGGCACCAACTGGAGAGGAATCCCGAGAGGCCCCTCACAACTCGCATGGAGACTGGCCTTTCCTGGGGCCACACGAGCTGGTCCCTGAGGTCCCCATCATAACTCGAGAGGAACCTACCACAACTCCGGAAAAACCAGGAGGTTCTCCCCTCCAGGCAAGATGAGGCATTTTTCCATTGCAGCGTCTTGAGGGAAATCACACCTTCCCTCTTGAACCTCGAAAGGGTCTTTCACACCATTGCTGCATCTGAAGAAGTTCCCTGACATACCCATCTCCACTCGAGAGGAACACAGACGTTCCTGCCAAACTCTAGAGGAGCCCCGTTTCCCCCTCCTCCACTCAAGATGAGAATTCCTTTCCCTGCATCTTTGGGAAAGGAGTCCTGGTGTTCCTGTCGCGTCTCAAGAGTAGGCACTCTCCACAGGAAACTCGAGAGGAACTCCAGGGGTCANCCTCCACTCAAGATGAGAATTCCTTTCCCTGCATCTTTGGGAAAGGAGTCCTGGTGTTCCTGTCGCGTCTCAAGAGTAGGCACTCTCCACAGGAAACTCGAGAGGAACTCCAGGGGTCAGGCCACCATTCCAAAAGACCCCCAAATGTCTCAGTCCACTCAAGAGGAACCTGGTTTTCCTGTGCTGCCTTGAATGACAGCCCGAGTATCAAATCACACCATGGTGGCACGTGTGACAACCCTGTGGGAAAGCCTCAAAGGAAAGCCGCAGATCCCTGTGTCAACTCGACGGGAAGCTTGACACTGCTGCTACAGCTCAGGAGGAAATCGGACGTGCATGTCCCCATTCAAGATGAGGCCTGACTTCCCCATGGAGCCTCCAGAGGAACCCTAAGATCCATGTCAGCACTGGAGAGGAAACCTCAGGTTCTAGCCTCGCTCCAGACGAGGACTTAGGTTCTGGCACCGACTGGAGAGGAATCCCGAGAGGCCACTCGCAACTCGCATGGAGACTGGCGTTTCCTGAAGCCACACTAGCTGCTCCCTGAGGTCCCCATCGTAACTTGAGAGAAACCTGCCACAACTCTAGTAAAACCAGGAGGTTCTCCACTCCAGGCGAGATGAGGACTGGTTCCACTGCAGCGTCTCCACGGAAATCTCACCTTACCTCTTGAACTTCAAAAGGGTCCTTCACACCCTTGCTACAACTCAAGAAGTTCACCGACATACCCATTTCCACTCGAGAGGAACTCCGAGGGTCCTGGCAAACTCAGGAGGAGCCCCGTTTTCCACTCCTCTGCTGGAAATGAGGTTTCCTTTCCTGCTTCATCAGGAAAGGATTCCTGGTGTTCATGTCGCATCTCAAGAAGAGGCTCCCTCAATAGGAAACACGAGAGGAACTCCAGGGGTCGTGCCATCATTCCAAAAGACACCCAAATATCTCAGTTCACTCCAGAGGAACTCGATTTCCCTGCATTTCCTCGACTGTCACCCCGAGTATCGACTCACACCACAGTGGCACGTGTGACATCCCTGTTGGAAAGCCTTGAAGGAAAGCCTGACACTGTTGCTACAGCACTGGAGGAAAGCGGACATGCATGTCTCCACTTGAGATGAGGCCTGACTCCCCTGTGGAGAGTCCAGAGGAAACCAAAGATCCATGTAAGAACTGTAGAGGAAACCTCAGGTTCTGGCCTCGGCTGCAGGCGAGAACTTAGGACATGGCACCAACTGAAGAGGAATCCTGAGAGGCCCCTCGCAACTCGCATGGAGACTGGCCTTTCCTGAGGCCACAAGAGCGGGTCCCCGAGGTCCCGGTCGTAACTCAAGAGGAACCTGCCACAACTCGAGAAAAACTAGGAGGTACTACCCTCCAGACGAGATGAGGCCCTTTTCCACTGCGGCATCTCAAGCGAAATTCACCTTCCTTCTTGAACCTCAAAAGGGTCCTTCACTCAATTGCTGCAACTCAAGAAGTTCCCTGACATACTCATCTCCACTCGAGAGGAACACTGAGGGTCCCGCCAAACTCAAGAGGAGCCCCATTTCCCCCTCCTCCACTCGAGATGAGGGTTCCTTTCCCTGCTTCATTGGGAAAGGAGTCTGGTGTTCACGTCGCATCTCAAGGGTAGGCACTCTCATCAGGAAAGTCTCGAGGAACTCCAAGTGTCGTGCCACCATTTCAAAAGACCACCAAATGTCTCAGTCCACTGCAGAGGAACCTGATTTCCTTGCACTGCCTCGACTGTCAGCGTGAGTATCGACTCACACCACGGTGGCACGTGTTACAGCCCTGTGGGCAGGCCTCGAGGGAAAGACACAGATCCCTGTGTCAAGTCGAAGGGAAGACTGACACTGCTGGTACAGCTTAGGAGGAAAGTGGACGTGCATATCTTTACTTGAGAGGAGGCCTGACTCTCCTGTGGAGACTCCAGAGGAACCCCAAGATCCATGTCAGCACTGGAAAGGAAACCTCAGGTTCTGGCCTCGGCTCCAGACGAGGACATAGGAACTGGCACTGACTAGAGAGGTATCCCGAGAAGACCCTCACAACTCGCATGGAGACTGGCCTTTCCTGAGGCCCCACGAGCTGGTCCCTGAGGTCCCCATTGTAACTCGAGGGGAAATTGCCACAACTTGAGAAAAACCAGGAAGTTCTCCCCTCCAGGCGAGATGAGCCCCGTTTCTGCTATGGCGTCTCAAAGGAAATCTCACCTTCCCTCTTGAACCTCAAAAGGGTCCTTCACACCGTTGCAGCAACTCAAGAAGTTCCCCGACTTAACCATCTCCACTCGAGAGGAAAACCGAAGGTCATGCCAAAGTCAAGAGAAGCCACGTGTCCCCCTCCTCAATCAAGATGAGCATTCATTTTCCTGCTTCATTGGGAAAGGATTCCCAGCATTCCCGTTGGATCTCAAGCGAAGGCGCTCTCCACAGGAATGTTGAGAGGACCACCAGGAGTCGTGCCACCATTCCAAAAGACCCCCAAAAGTCTAGGTCCACTCGAGAGGAACCTAATTTCCCTGCACTGCCTCGACTGTCACCTTGAGTATCAACTCACAACATGGTGGCACGTGTAACAGCCCTGTGGGAAAGCCTCGAGCAAAGCCACAGATCCCAGTGTCAACTCGATGGGAAGCCTGACACTGCAGCTACAGCTCAGGAGGAAAGCAGAATTGCATGTCTCCCATCGAGACTAGAACTGACTCCCCTGTGGAGACTCGAGAGGAAACCCAAGATCCATGTCATCACTGGAGAGGAAACCTCAGGTTCTGGCCTCGGCTGCAGGCGAATACTTAGGACTCAGCACCAACTGGAGAGGAATCCCGAGAAGCCTCTCACAATTCTCATGGAGACTGGCCTCTCCTGAGGCAACACGAGCTGGTTCTGAGGTCCCCGTCGTAACTCGAGAGGAACCTGCTGCAACTCGAGAAAAACCAGGAGGTTTTCCCCTCCAGGCGAGGTGAGGCCATTTTCTGCTCCCGCATCTCAAGGGAAATCACACCATCCCTCTTGAACCTTGAAAGGGTCCTTCACACCCTTGCTGCAATTCAAGATGTTCCCAGACATACCCGTCTCATCTCGAGAAGATCACTGAGGGTCCCGCCAAAATCAAGAGAAGCCCCGTTTCACCCTCTTCCACTCGAGATAAGGGTTCCTTTCCCTACTTCATTGGGAAAGGATTACCAGAGTTCCCGTCCTATCCCAGGAGGAGGCGCTCACAACAGGAAATTCGAGAGGAACTCCAGGGGTCGTTCAACCATTCCAAAAGAACCCAAATTTCTCAGTCCACTCCAGATGAACCTGATTTCCCTGCACTGCCTCGACTGTCAACCCGAGGATCAACTCAGAAAATGGTGGCACGTGTAACAGCCCTGTGGGAAAGACTTGATGGAAAGGCTGACACTTCTGCTCCAGCTTGGGAGGAAAGCCGACGTGCATGTCTCTACTCAAGGTGAGGCCTGACTACCCTGTGGAGACTCCAGAGGAACCCCAAAATCCATGTCAGCACTGGAGAGGAAATCTCAGGTTCCAGCCTTGGCTCCCGATGAGGACTTAGGACCCAACACTGACTGGAGAGGAATCCCAAGAGGCCACTCGCAACTCACCTGGAGACTGGCCTTTCCTAAGGCCAAACGAGTGGGTTCTGAGGTCCCCATCTTAACTCGAGAGGAACCTGCTGCAACTCGGGGAAAACCAGGAGGTTCTCCCCTCCAGACGAGGTGAGGCCCTTTTCAGCTCTGGTGTCTTGAGGGAAATCAAACCATCCCTCTTGAATCTCAAAAGGTTCCTTCACACCCTTGCTGCAACTCAAGTTCACTGACATACCCGTCTCAACTCAAGAACACCGAGAGTCCCGCCAAGCTCAAGAGGAGCCCCATTTTCCCCTCCTCCACTCGAGATGAGGGTTCCTTTCCCTGCATCATCGGGAAAGGAGTCCCGGCATTCCCATCACATCTCAAGAGTAGGCACTCTCCACAGGAAAGTCTAGAGGAATTGCAGGTGTTGTGCCACCCTCAAAAAGACACCCAAATGTCTCACTCCACTCCAGAGTAACCTGATTTCCCTGTACTTACTTGAATGTCAACCCAAGTATCGACTCACACCAAGGTGGCACATGTGACAGCCCTGTGGGAAAGCCAAGAGAGAAAGCCACAGATCCCTGTGTCAACTTGACGGGAAGCCTGACACTGCTGCTCCAGCTCTGGAGGAAAGCGGACGTGCATGTTTCCAGTCAAGACGGAGCCTGACTCCCCTGTGGAGTCTCCAGAGGAATGCCAAGATCCATGTCAGCACTGGAAAGGAAACCTCAGGTTCTGGCTTTGGCTCCAGACGAGTCCTTAGGACCTGGCACTGACTTGAGAGGAATCCCGAGAGCCCCCTCGCAACTCGCATGGAGACTGGCCTTTCCTGAGGCCACACAAGCGGGTCCCTGAGGTACCCACTGTAACTCGAGAGGAACCTGCCACAACTCCAGGAAAACTAGGAGTTTCTCCCCTCTAGGCGAGATGAGGCACTTTTCCTCTGCGGCATCTGGAGGGAAATCACACCTTACGTCTTGAACCTCAAAAGGGCCCTTCACAACATTGCTGAAACTGAAGAAGTTCCCCAACATACCGTCTCCACTCGAGAGGAACATTGAGGATCCGGCAAAACACACGAGGATCCCCGTTTCCCCCTCCTCCCCTCAAGATGAGAATTCCTTTCCCTGCTAAGTTGGGAAAGGATTCTGGCATTCCCGTCGCACCTCACGAGGAGGCACTCTCAACAGGAAAGTCAAGAGGAACACCAGGGGTTGTGCCACCATTCCAAAAGACCTTCAAATGTCTCAGTCCACTCCAGAGGAAACTGGTTTCCCTGCACTGCCTCGATTGTCACCCCAAGTATAGACTCACACCACGGTGGCACGTGCGACAGCCCTGTGGGAAAGCCTTGAGGGAAAGCCACAGATCTCGGTGTCAACTCGATAGGAAGCCTGACACTGCTGCTTCACCTCGGGAGGAAAGCAGCCGTGCATGTCTCCACTCGAGACGAGGCCTGAATTCCCTGTGGAGACTCCAGAAGAATCCCAAGATCCATGTCATCACTGGAGAGGACTTGGCACCAACTGGAGAGGAATCCTTAGAGGCCCTTCGCAACTCACATGGAGACTGGACTTTCCTGAGGCAACATGAGAGGGTTCTCAGTTCCCTGTCTTAACTCGAGAGGAACCTGTCACAACTCGAGAAAAACCAGGAGGTTCTCCCCTCCAGGGGAGATGAGGGCCTTTTCCGCTCCAGCGTCTTGAAGGAAATCACACCTTCCATCTTGAACCTCGAAAGGGTCCTTCACACCCTTGCTGCAAC
>SJYH01008602.1:15588-25613 GCA_006408735.1 Sylvicapra grimmia | reverse complement strand
TGACCTCAGCACAGGGTAGCTCCTCTTGGCCGTTCCTGCGCCGTCGCAGCCTGGCACTCTAGGCTGCTGTCCCCGACCTCGGACGTGGGCAGCTCCTCCCGGCCGCGCGTAGTGCGCTGGCCCGGCTCTCGCAGCGGACCGCGCTTAGTGCTCCGGCCCCGCTCTGCTTCTTTTAGGTCTCTACTATTTCTGTCTTTTATTGAGCCCATCTTTGCAGGAAATGTTCCTTTGCTATCTCTAATTATCTTGATGAGATCTCTAGTCTTTCCCATTTTGTTGTTTTCCTCTATTTCTTTGCACTGATCACTGAGGAAGGCTTTCTTATTTCTCCTTGCTATTCTTTTGATTTCTGCTTTCAAATGGGTATATTGTTCTTTTTCACCTTTGCTTTTGGCTTCTCTTCTTTCACTGCTATTTGTAAGGCCTCCTCAGACAGCCATTTTGCTTTTTTGAATTTCTTTTTCTTGGAAATGGTCTTGATTCCTATCTCCTCTACAATGTCATGAACCTCTGTTCATAGTTCATCAGGCACTCTGTCTATCAGATCCAGTCCCTTAAATCTATTTCTCACTTCCACTGTATAGCCATAAAGGATTTGATTTAGGTCGTACCTGAATGGTCTCATGGTTTTCCCTATTTTCTTCAATTTATGTCTGAATTTAGCAATAAGGAGTTCATGATGAACAAATACTATGTCAGAAACTTTCCTGGACACCAGGATTACAAACCTGTGTCCCAAGCCTCAAGTAACACAGTTTAGTAGGGAAACATATCAGTACTACCATGTAGCATGAATAACATATTAATAAATGTAAACACTGGGAGAAGGGGCCACATAGGGATAGTAGGTTTAGAGGCATAAACTACTATGTATAAAGTAAGCTACAAAGGTAGGGCTTCTCAGGTGGCACTAGTGGTAAAGAACCTGCCTGCCAATTCAGGAGATATAAGAGATGAGGATTTGATCCCTGGGTCTAGTAGATCCCCTGGAGGAGGGCATGGCAACTCACTGCAGTATTCTTGCCTGGAGAGTCCCAAGGACAGAGGAGTCTGTCAGATTACAGCCCATGGGGTCTCACAGAATCAGACACAACTGCAGCGACTTAGCACACATGCACAAGAGTTACAGGGGTATATTGTACAACACAAGGAACATAAACAATATTTCATAATAACTATAAATGGAGCATGACCTTTATAAATTGTGAATCACTATACTGTACACCTGTAACATATAATATTGTACTTCAACTATACCTCAATTGTAAAAAGAAAATTAATGGGACCTATGAAAAAATAAAAGTAAGCAATGGGGGATTGGGAAACTCATAGGAAAGACCCTTAAACTAGAAAGTGGGTCATTGTAGACAACCTCTCAAGTGGGAAAGTAGGGAATATATTCAAATGAAAGGATGATCATAAACAAAAAAGCCTCAAGTAAACATAGCTAGCACAGAACTACTTAGAAAGAGGGAGTCTGGAAATCATTTGATAGTTGAAATAAAATGAGCAGAGTAGGACCTAGTGAGGCTGGGGAGTGCGGTGAAAATATAACTTAAATAAATTTTAAATTTTCCCCATTTTAACACAAAATATTAAAAAGCATGTGCAACTTTAGTTTGTTGTTGGAAGTTTTATGTGGAAAACTACTCTATAAACAATACAAATAAACTAATTACTAAATATTACATTCACTTCTTAAGAGAACAAATAAGATTCTCATTGGGGGAAAAAAGAGATATTTAGCTATCTGAGGCAGCTTGCCTTATACAGGAAGCTAAATGTTTTTATTTCCAAGGATGGGTGTATTTTACTCACTAAGGTAAGCCTTGATATACCCTTCCTTTCTAGGATACCAGAGGGCTGGGTGCTGTGTTGGTGCTGTTCTTCTTGAACTAAATAACTGTGCACGTGCTGGAAGGACAGGGTAGGAAGGAGGGGTCAAATAAGATACTAAGAATATACTTAATTGAACCATTTTATTTATTGTGTAGGAGCCAGAGATTCACAACAGGAGGATTTTCTAAAATAAACTAACCAAATAAATGGTGGCATTTGCTTGCCATGACTCAAATCTATCAGGAGATAATAATGATAATATCAAGATTGCTGGGAGAAATATCAATAACCTCAGATATGCAGATGACACCACCCTTGTGGCAGAAAGTGAAGGGGAACTAAAAATCCTCTTGATGAAAGTAAAAGAGGAGAGTGAAAAAATTGACTTAAAGCTCAACATCCAGAAAACGAAGATCATGGCATCCGGTCCCATCACTTCATGGGAAATAGATGGGGAAACAGTGGAAACAGTGTCAGACTTTATTTTTCTGGGCTCCAAAATCACTGCTGATGGTGACTGCAGCCATGAAATTAAAAGACACTTACTCCTTGGAAGAAAAGTTATGACCAATCTAGATAGCATATTCAAAAGCAGAGACATTACTTTGCCGACTAAGGTCCATCTAGTCAAGGCTATGGTTTTTCCTGTGGTCATGTATGGATGTGAGAGTTGGACTGTGAAGAAAGCTGAGCACCGAAGAATTGATGCTTTTGAACTGTGGTGTTGGAGAAGACTCTTGGGAGTCCCTTGGACTGCAAGGAGATCCAACCAGTCCATTCTGAAGGAGATCAACTGGGATTTCTTTGGAAGGAATGATGCTAAAGCTGAAACTCCAGTACTTTGGCCATCTCATGCCAAGAGTTGACTCATTGGAAAAGACTCTGATGCTGGGAGGGATTGGGGGCAGGAGGAGAAGGGGACGATCGAGGATGAGATGGCTGGATGGCATCACTGACTCGATGGATGTGAGTCTGNGGCCATCTCATGCCAAGAGTTGACTCATTGGAAAAGACTCTGATGCTGGGAGGGATTGGGGGCAGGAGGAGAAGGGAACAACAGAGGATGAGATGGCTGGATGGCATCATCGATTTGATGGACGTGAGTTTGAGTGAACCCTGGGAGTTGGTGATGAACAGGGAGGCCTGGTATGCTGCAATTCATGAGGTCGCAAAGAGTCAGATATGATTGAGCGACTGAACTGAAATGAACCAGTTATTAATAATTTATTTTGCACCTGAAAATGTACTAGCAACTCTATGTATCCTTTTATCATCAAGACAACCCTAAAACCTAAATATTATTATTTGCACTAGAAAGTAATTAATAAGTGTTTGTTCAATAAGTGAATAAAATCTCTTCCTAACAAATTACTCCCAAAAGCAATTCAATTCACTCATCCAACAATAAAAATTGAAGAAATGCCATGGGCCATATACCTAAAAAATCTTTCAGTTTCCTGGGAACCTGAACCCAGTTGGCCCTTGTAGAAAAAACAAACATCCATGCACATATGACTCATCCAAGTTACTTAACACATACTAGATATTTACTGAATAATTGAACAGATTGAATGAATGAATACAAGAAAGGTGAAGATGCCCCAAAGGCAGTACAGCAGTCCCCAGTTATCCATGTTTTCACTTCTCATGGTTACTCCAGGTCACTCACAGTCCAAAATATTAAATGGAAAGTTCTGGAAATAAATAATTCATAAATTTTAAATTGTACAACTTCCGGGTAGCATGATGAAATCTTGTGCTGTCCAGCTCTATCCTACCCAAGATGTGAGACATTCCTTTGTCCAGTGTATCCTGCTCATTAGCCACTTCGTAGCCCTTTCACTTATCAGATCGACTGTCACAGGATTACAGTGCTTGAGTTCGCCTAACTCTAATTTTCTTAATAATAGCCCCAAAGCACAGGAACAGTATGCTGACAACTTAGATGTGCCAAAGAGAAGCATAAAGTATTTCTTTTAAGTGAACAGACAAAAGTTCTTGATGTAATAAGGGAAGGAAAAAAAAAAATCATATGCTGGGAAATTACCTGGCGTTCCAGCAATTAGGACTCAGTGTTTCCACTGCTGGGCCCCAGTTTCAATTCCCAGTCAGAAAACCAAGATCCCTTAATGCAGACTGCACAACAAAAAAAAAAAAGAAAGAAAAATCATATGCTGGGATTACTAGGATTTAAGATAAGAATAAATCTTCCTGTAAAATTGTGAAGAAAGAAAAAAAAATGCTAGTTTTGCTGTCACGCCTCAAACTGCAAAAGTGACAGCCATAGTGTAGGTTAAGTGCAGAGTTAAGATGTAAAAGGCATTAAATTTGCACAATTAGCTATTTTGAAAGATACTACATTCACATAAATTTTATTACAGAATATTGTTATATTTATTCTATTTTATTATTCTGTTATGAATCTCTTACTGTGTCTAATTTATAAATTATACTTTGTCAAAAATATGTATGTGTAGGATAAAACATAGCATTAATATATATAGGTCAAGTACCATCCATGGTTTCAGGCATCTATGACGGCATCAAGGGTCTTGGAACATATCCCCCAGGGATAAGGGCGTAATATTGTATACTAAGGGACCACTAGAAAGACCAAAGAGAGAAACCACACTGCTTCATTCTGAAGTAGAAAACCAAAACAAGCTTTTTTCCTTCAACTTTGGGGGGCAGTAACTTTCATTCTCAAATTCTGGGCTTTCCCACACTGCCACAAAACACCCCAAAACCAGATGGAAGACAGAAAGTAGCAAGGAGAGAGAAACTGAATGTCACCAGTCTCTGCCTTCACAATAAAAGAGTTGGGACAAACTCGATGGATTTGATCAATGGATCTAACAAAGTAATTTGAAACTTTATGGCTTATTGATCAACGAACTATGCCTGAGAGGTGCCCATCCATCACCTTTGAGGCCAGAGAACTCCCAGAGAAAACACTGCTCCTGCTGCACATCATAGTCACCCTTCTGTATTCAGAAGTTCAGTGGCTCTGTCTACCAGAAAAACATCAGCAGGGCTGAACAAGGCAGTGTTCTTTCTGCAGGGGAAAAGGAGAGGATGAACTGTCTGTAGTCAAAATGAACCAGAAACTGAGAACATTGTGACTATAATGCTCACCATGACTTGTCAGGTTGATGTAGGAATCCTAATTCCACAGACAAGGGAAGTGAGGCTCACAGCAATTAAATGACTTATCACACAGCTAGTAAGTACATTTGCTCCAGAACTTTCCACTCCCCTCCCCACTCCTCCTCTCCAGCCAGCTCACTGGACTCTATAAGGATATGATTTCTAGGGGAGTCCTGGGCCAGAATAATTCAGGAACTACAATATCCATTTAAAAAATATTTTATTTCCATCCTTCTAGAATTCATTTTTCAAGGAAAAAGTTATTAAGCAGTTCCAAGGTGCCATGTGTTAGTTGCAGTCGTGTCTGACTCTAGTCCCATGGACTATAGGTGGCAACCTCCTCTATCCATGGAATTCTCCAGGCAAGAAAAGTGGAGTGGGTAGCCATTCCCTTCTCCAGGGGATCTTCCTGACCCTGGGATCAAACCCGGGTCTCCTTCATTGCAGGTAGATTTTTTTACCATCTGAGCCACCAGAGAAGCCCTTTCCAAGGTGCCAATATTCTTCTAAACACTGAGATAAAACAGTGAACAAAGGAAGACAAAGTCTTTCCCCTCATGCAGTTTACCCTCCGATGTAAAAGACAGAAAATACATAATAAGTAAATGTGCATGTGTATTTACTAAACAACTTAGATTCCATGGAGTGTGAACCAAAAATCACCATAAGCTCCTGTGAATCATCATAAACTTGTTTGCATGTGCTATGCTGAAACTTTTCTCCAGAATCCCCAGTGATATCTAGGGCACCCAGCCTATCTTTTCTTATCATTTCCAGATATTATTGAATGAGTCTCATTTTTTAAAATTTGAAACTCCAATTAAAATTAATATTGAAGTATTACTCTCTCTTCAATTTTTAGGTTTCAGTGTATTCTTCATCCTGGGCTAAGAAATGGGCAGCAGGAAAGGCGTGGGGTACTTTATGAGTTTCCTCTCTGTTTTTTAGTTCTCTTTACTTCTCATTCTGTTACCTCCTATTCCTTAAGGATTGGTGAAGAGTGAGGAGAGAAAGTAGATGCACAATTAAGGGACAGGATAAGGTCTTAATTCTCTTCCTTTTTCTATGATACAACGGATGTTGGCAATTTGATCTTTGGGTTCCTCTGCCTTTTCTAAATCTAGCTTGAACATCTGGAAGTTCTTGGTTCATGTACAGTTGAAGTCTCACTTGGAGAATTTTGAGCATTACTTTGCTGGCATGTGAGATGATTGCAAATTGTGAAGTAGTTTAAACATTCTTTGTCATTGCCTTTTTTTGGGATTGGAATTAAAATTGACCTTTTCCAGTCCTGTGGTCACTGCTGAGTTTTCCAAATTTGCTGGTATATTGAATGCAGCAGTTTAGCAGCAACATCTTTTAGGATTTGAAATAGCTCAGCTGGAATTCCATCACCTCCACTAATTTTGTTCATAGTGATGCTTCCCAAGGCCCATTTGACTTTGCACTACAGGATGTCTGCCTCTTAGTCTTAGTTCAATGCCACCAAACCAGCACTACAAAACGAGCTTTATGACAAAGCTAGAGGAACTTCTCTAGGTGGAAAAGAAAATGCCACAACTAGAGACAAGAAAATAATGAAATGGGAAAGCTCACCAGTAAAGGTGAGCACACAGTAAAGGTAGAAAGCCATCCATACACAAATACGATATCTAAACCAGTAATCCTGAGAGGAAGAGAATACAGGATATTTGAAATGCATTTGAAACTATGAGATGAGCAACTTGAAGCAACCATGTGTGTGTGTGTATATGTGTGTATGTGTGTATATATATATATATATATATATGTATGTATATGTATATATACACCACTATATCAAACCCTCGTGGTAACCACAAACCAAAAATCTATAATAGATGTACACACACAAAAGAAAAAGGAATACACACACTAAAGAAAGTCTTCAAATCACAAGAGAACAAAAGAAAAAGAAAGAAAAGAGACCTACAAAAACAAATCCAGGAGGCGGTCCTAAGATGGCAGAGGAATAGGACAGGGGAAACGACTTTCTCCCCCACAAATTTATCAAAAGAACATTTAAACGCTGAGTAAATTCCACAAAGCAACTTCTGAATGCCAGCAGAGGACATCAGGCACCCAGAAAAGCAGTCCATTGTCTTTGAAAAGAGATGTTTTATCAATGGTGCTGTAGAGAAGGAGAAGTCCTGAGACTACTGTAAAAATAAGACTGAAAACCAGAAGCAGGAGGCTTAAGTCCAAATCCTGAGAACATCAGAGAACTCCTAAATCCAGGGAACATTATTGATAGGAGCTCATCAAACGCCTCCATATCTACACTGAAACCAAGCACCACCCAAGGGCCAACAAGTTCCAGAGCAAGACATACCATGCAAATTCTCCAGCAACACAGGAACACAGCCCTGAGCTTCAATATACTGGCTGCCCAAAGTTACTCCAAACCCACTGACACCTCATAACTCATTACTGGACACTTCATTGCACTCCAGAGAGAAGAAATCCAGCTCCACCCACCAGAACACCGACACAAGCTTTCCTAATCAAGAAACCTTGACAAGCCACCTGTACAACCCCACTCACAGCAAGGAAACTCCACAATAAAGAGAAATCCACAAACTGCCAGAATACAGAAAGGCCACCCCAAATGCAGCAATATAAATAAGATGAAGAGACAGACGAATACCCAGCAGGTAAAGGAACAGGATAAATGCCCACCAAACCAAACAAAAGAGAAAGAGATAAGGAATCTACCTGATAAAGAATTCCAAATAATGATAGTTAAAATGATCCAAAATCTTGAAATAAAAATAGAATCACAGATAAATAGCCTGGAGACAAGGATTGAGAAGATGCAAGAAAGGTTTAACAAGGACCTAGAAGAAATGAAGAAGAGTCAATATATAATGAATAATGCAATAAATGAGATCAAAAACACTCCAGAGGCAACAAACAGTAGAATAACAGAGGCAGAAGATAGGATTAGTGAAGTAGAAGATAGAATGGTAGAAATAAACGAATCAGAGAGGAAAAAAGAAAAACGAATTAAAAGAAATGAGGACAATCTCAGAGACTTCCAGGACAATATGAAACGCTCCAATATACAAGTCATTGGTGTCCCAGAAGAAGAAGACAAAAAGAAAGGCCAAGAGAAAGTACTTGAGGAGATAATAGTTGAAAAATTCCCTAAAATGGGGAAGGAAATAATCACCCAAGTCCAAGAAACCCAGAGAGTCCCAAATAGGATAAACCCAAGGCAAAACACCCCAAGACACATATTAATCAAATTAACAAAGACCAAACACAAAGAACAAATATTAAAAGCAGCAAGGGAAAAACAACAAATAACACACAAGGGGATTCCCATAAGGATAACAGCTGATCTTTCAACAGAAACACTTCAAGCCTTGAGGGAATGGCAAGACATACTTAAAGTGATGAAAGAAAATAACCTACAGCCCAGATATTGTACCCAGCAAGGATCTCATTCAAATATGAAGGAGAAATCAAAAGCTTTACAGACAAGCAAAAGCTGAGAGAATTCAGCACCACCAAACCAGTTCTACAACAAATGCTAAAGGATATTCTCTAGACAGGAAACACAAAAAGGGTGTATAAACTCGAACACAAAACAATAAAATAAATGGCAACGGGATCATACCTATCAATAATTACCTTAAACATAAATGGGTTGAATCCCCCAACCAAAAGACAAAGACTGGCTGAATGGATACAAAAATAAGACCCCTATTCATATTATCCACAAGAAACCCACCTCAAAACAAGGGACACGTACAGACTGAAAGTGAAAGGCTGGAAAAAAAAGATATTCCATGCAAATAGAGACCAAAAGAAAGCAAGAGTAGCAATACTCATATCAGATAAAATAGACTTTAAAACAAAGGCTGTGAAAAGAGACAAAGGACACTACATAATGATCAAAGGATCAATCCAAAAAGAAGATATAACAATTATAAATATATATGCACCCAACATAGGAGCACCGCAATATGTAAGAAAATGCTAACAAGTACGAAAGGGGAAATTAACAATAGCACAATAATAGTGGGAGACTTTAATACCCCACTCACACCTATGGATAGATCAACTAAACAGAAAATTAACAAAGAAACACGAACTTTAAATGATACAGTAGACCAGTTAGACCTAATTAATATCTATAGGATATTTCACCCCAAAACAATGAATTTCACCTTTTTCTCAAGTGCACATGGAACCTTCTCCAGGATAGATCACATCCTGGGCCATATATCTAGCCTTGGTAAATTCAAAAAAATTGAAATCATTCCAAGCATCTTTTCTGACCATAATGTAGTAAGATTAGATCTCAATTACAGGAGAAAAACTATTAAAAATTCCAACATATGGAGGCTGAACAACACACTGCTGAATAACCAACACATCACAGAAGAAATCTAAAAAGAAATCAAAATATGCATAGAAACGAATGAAAATGAAAATACAAAAACACAAAATCTGTGGGACACTGTAAAAGCAGTGCTAAGGGGAAAGTGCGTAGCAATACAGGCATACCTCAAGAAACAAGAAAAAAAGTCAAACAAATAACCTAACCCTACACCTAAAGCAACTAGAAAAGGAAGAAATAAAGAACCCCAGGGTTAGTAGCAGGAAGGAATCTTAAAAATTAGGGCAGAAATAAATGCAAAAGAAACAAAAGAGACCATAGCAAAAATCAACAAAGCAAAAAGCTGGTTATTTGAAAGGATAAATAAAATTGACGAACCATTAGCCAGACTCACCAAGAAACAAAGGAAGAAAAATCAAATTAATAAAATTAGAAATGAAAATGGAGAGACCACAACAGACAACACAGAAATACAAAGGGTCATAAGAGACTACTATCAGCAATTATACGCCAATAAAATGGACAACGTGGAAGAAATGGACAAATTCTTAGAAAAGTACAACTTTCCAAAACTGAACCAGGAAGAAATAGAAAATCTTAACAGACCCATCACAAGCACGGAAATTGAAACTGTAATCAGAAATCTTCCAGCAAACAAAAGCCCAGGTCCAGA
>SJYH01008599.1:8568-25722 GCA_006408735.1 Sylvicapra grimmia | reverse complement strand
ACTCATCTCACATGCTAGTTGGAGAAGACAATGGCAGCCCACTCCAGTAGTCCTGCATGGAAAATCCCATGGATGGAGGAGCCTGGTAGGCTGTAGTCCATGGGGTCGCTAAGAGTCAGACACGACTGAGCGACTTCCCTTTCAATTTTCACTTTCATGCATTGGAGAAAGAAATGGCAACCCACTCCAGTGATCTTGCCTGGAGAATCCCAGGGACGAGGAGCCTGGTGGGCTGCCGTCTATGCGGTTGCACAGAGTCAGACATGACTGAAGCGACTTAGCAGCAGTTTGGCAATATTAATCTTAATTAACTGATCGTTTAAGCCTCATCTATTTTAACAAAAGTCAACTCTGTCTCACTAGTTAACTTTCTCTTAGAACTGGGTTTAGGATCGTTTTATAAGCAATCAAACAAAAGGCTTTAAATCTGCAGTAGTCAGTTTTAAATGTGTGCATATCCAATTAATATCCCCTAATAATTTCTGGAAATCATTTAAAGATAGTAAACAATCTCTGTAGCTTTAAAGGGACATTATCAGTTTTTAAAACTTTTGACAGATCTAAATATGAGAAGCAAGTGAAGAGGTGTGACACAATATCTTTATAAGCTTTTCCAGTTATCCTTCTGTAACCTTAATCTGGTCTATAGCTCTTTAGGTGACAAGAAACCATCTAGTCTTTGCTTGAATACCTCCAGCAACGGGGAGCTCACTACTCGCCAAGGTTTTAAACTATCTCTTACCCTTTCTTTTCTACAGCATTCCCATCCTGCACACCACCTTCTCTAATCCCACCAACTCATTTTTAGTAGTATGTGTGGCCAGCAGCTGGGCCAGTGTTTCCCAGCAATGAAAGAAATGTCTACTCTAGTGTCTGACAGCCCTGACATTTTATTTTCTTGAATTAAAAAATCTTTTAAAGGCCTAGAAGCTGTAATTTTCTGCACCCAAAAAGCTAGATCACTATATCTAAATCCTCTGGGCCTCCTAGCTTGAGAAGTCAAGGTTTTTCCTGTGTGATAATAAGGTAAATGCAAAAGGTGTGATATTTCTTTTAACCTTTATTAATTTGCACAGTTTTAGTAGGCAAAAAGAACAAACTTTAATTTTTCCAGCATAATCAGAATCTACTACACCAGCCACCACTGAAATTCTTTGAAAACAAAGTAAGCTATGCCCTAACACAATTCCTACAATGTCCTCAGGCAGAGGGCTAGCCACTCCTGTTGGAATCGGAGTAACCATCACATCAGGGGTTAATATTGTTGCCAAGTCTCCTTTTTGCTCCACTTTTTTTCCTAGCCTAGGGTTATTTGGCATGGCTTTTGCTTCTGTTTAGCAGGACATTGTCAGCAAAAATGTTCTATTTGACCTCAAGAGAAATATTTTTATTTGTAAAATCCTTTTTACTGCGATTTTTTTCTTTCTTTTTTCTCTTTTTTGTTTTCCTTTCTCTTTCTCTTTGTCTCTTTTTATTTTTTCCTTGGATGAGGCCCCCTGCCCCCTGAGGGGTTTTTTTTGCAAGGAGCAGTTTCTGTTTTAAAAAGTCTTTTGCTAAAAAATAATCTCCCTATGCTTTTCAACCTTAAACAATGTTCTGGGAGGCTTTGAAGGCAAAGTGGGGAATTCTTAAACCCTGGGGAGGCACAAGCAGAGGTTGCAGTGGTCGCCTTAAATAAGATAAATTTTTAAAGGTTTGGTTTGTGTAGAGGGGGAGGGGGATCGCCAGGGCACTCGGTTGCTGCATCCTGCAAGCACTCTCCTTCCTCGGGAGGGAGAGTACACTCTCCCTCATTTTCTTTGTCAATGGCAGAATATATGATCTGAGTAGAAGGTGGAGACCCACTACCATCCACCGCTATAGCCTTTCCCATAGGCTATCTAACAGCCTCATGACGGGGGTCCAGAGCATTTTTAAGCATATTACACAGAGCAAAAGCATCTACAGAAACTTTTTCTGGCTCATGAAAAGTATAATAAGATTTTAGCTGTTTTCATACCTTCACCCAAGTATCTAAATCCCTTTTCTGGAAAACAAGGACACTGCTCTTGTAACACTAGCCTTTTTTATCTTTAATTTATCTTTTAACAATTGCTAAATTACTTCTATAAAGAGTTGTCATTCTTTGACTCATTGTTACCCATGTCAGAAAATTAAGATTTATAGAAAAGTCTGCTTGACAAATGTTTTACCTTAGCCAAGGGGGGTTTTCTTTTCAACCCTAAGAAAGCAGGTTTCTTTCAACCTCTAGAGAACCAGGTTTCTCTTAAACCCTTCAACACTTCCCACTCCTACTCACCCTGTCTATCCTACAGGGGTGTCTGCAGCACCCTGAGTGGGGTCCTATCCATCCCAAACACTCATCACTGGGAGAAGAACAGGCTAGTTGTTGAGAACAATAGGGCTGATGACCTTACTTGCTGCAAGGGCGTGACAATAGGGCTGATGACCCTAATTGCTCGGAGAACCTACCATCGAATAGCCTGTTCCAGGTGTCATTTGCTGGGGCACAGCACCGGTGGATCCAGGGTAATTCAAACAGTGAATGGCCTAGGCAAGGAAAAACTTATCTATTTATTTAATTAGAAATATAAGATTAGATTAGGAAGAAGTAGTATATTAGGAAAATTAAGTGGAGAAAAGAGGCTGAATAACTTGGCTTACATGGAAAATCAATAAAACTTCGAGACAAGAAGTTTGCACCATCTACATTAGGCCACCGACATCCTCTTGAATAGTGGTGGGTGCCCTGCCTTGGGCCCTCCCTTGCATGGATCTTAAAAGTCGGGGCAAGTAAGTAGACATGGTGAGCTTCCATGCCCCAAATGGGAATTCAGCCTGAAACTAAAGATGAAACACGGGGGAAACAAGTCCTTCCAATAACTGGCCTGGCCTATATTGTCTAGGAAGGCCTTTTATACCTTTTAATTTTACATAGAGATCAATGGATAATACAAAATTATGCAGCGTTAGCAGCCCAAAATCTTATCAAAACCAAGCTTTTCTCTCTGCAAGCTAGTTGTATACACAAGTCTAAGGCTATTTACATCATCTTATGGTCAGAGGGCCAATTAACATTTTACAGCCCTTTTCCGATAAGGGTTTGTCTACCAGAAGACTTATTTTTCTTGATCTTCCCAAAGTCTGGTGCCACTCTCAGAAAGCACTAAATAAAGTTACAGTCTTACATAGCAAAGATACATCAATTTATAACAAGTAAAAGGAGTACAGTGATTTATAACAAAAGAAAAGTAATTAACTCAAAATATCTAGTGTTGCTAACATCAAAGCTACTATATACCTTTCTCCATATCCCAATTACATTGATTAATATCATCCCAGGTGCCTAAAAGATAAAGAATATGGAGGCCTGGCAGCAATCATTGAGTCAACACTGAAAACCTGTCACCAATATGATTTTTAGCTCCTTACAAAAGTCTCTGTATCTTTAAGATGGTTTAAGCTTTGTACCTCTTGTGGTTGGGGGGCTGCAAGCAATTCACAAGCTGTAAAAAGTCCAGGGAAACCTGTTAGGCAAGCTAGAGAGTTATCAGAGGGGGTTTGAACTGAAACATTCCTTTCAAATGCAGAAGATTGAAGCCCTAAGTTAACTTTTTCCAGAGAATGTCAGAAGAGTGGAAAAGCAGTGTACAATAAAATCAGGCTGATTCTGGACTTGGGGTCCATGTTCAAGAAATTCCAAGGGGAACCCTGAGGCCTGATTTACCCTGCCCATCAGGCCTCCACACATGACCTTGTCATGGGTGGGATCTCCCTTGCTGGCTCCCGGCACCTCTCCAGTCACTGCCGGGGCCAGGGTCCTTATCTGGAGTTGAGGCCTGAACCTCAGGGTTCCTCTCCAGTGCTGACATGGATCTAGAGGTTCCTCTGGAGTGTCCACAGGGGAATCAGACCTTGTCTCGTGTGGAGACATGCAAGTCCTCTTTCCTCTCAAGCTGGAAAAGCAGTGTCAGGCTTCCTGTCGAGTTGACATAAGGATAGGTGGCTTGCTCTTGAGGCACCACAGGGCTGTCACATCTGTCATCTTGGTTTGAGTCGATCCACGGGGTGACTGTCGAGTAAGTGCTGTGGAGTCAGTATTATCTGCAGTGGATTGGGACATCGGGGTCTTTGGGAATGGTGGTGCGACACCTGGAGTTCCACACGCATTTCAAGTGGAGTCCGCCTCCTCTGGAGGTGGGACGGGAACACCGGGATTCCTTTCCGATGGAGCAGGGAAATGGACACTCTTCTCGAGATGAGGAGTGAAAACCGGGGCTCTTCTTGAGTTGTGGCGGGACATTCGCTGAACCTCTCGAGTGGTGGGATTTCTCTCGAGATGCCATAGCGGAAAAGGACCTCATCTCGCGTTAAGGGGAAAATCTACTAGTTTTTCTCGAGTTGCTGCAGGAAAGTTGGAGTTCCTCTCGAGTTACGACGGGGACCTCAGGGACGTGCTTGTGTGGCCTAATGAAAGACCAGTCTCCATGTGAGATGCGAGGGGTCTCTCAGGATTCCTCTCCAGTCACTGCCATGGCAGCGATCCTCATCTGGAATTGATGCTGGAATTTCAAGATGCCTTGCCAGTGCTGACATGGATTTTGGGGTTCTTTGGAGTTTCCTCAGGGGAGTCAGCCCTTGTCTTGTGTGGAGACATGCAAGTCTGCTTTCCTTTTGAGCTGGAAAAGCAGTGTCAGGCACCCTGATGAGTTGACATAGGGATCGATCACATTGTCTCAAGGTGCCACGGGGCTGTCATACCTGGCATAGTGTTTTGAGTCAATCCTCAGGGTGATTGTCGAGGCAGTGCAGGGGAGTCAGGTGTATCTGCAGTGGATTAGGACTCCAGGGTCTTTTGGAATGATGGCACGACCCCTGGAGTTCCTCTTGAGGTTCAGTGGAGAGTGCCTCCACTTGAAATGTGATGGGAACACCGGGACTCCTTTCCTGACGAAGCAAGGAAATAGACCCACTTCTCCAGATGAGGAGGGAAAACCAGGGCTTTTCTTGAGTTGTTCCAGGACCCACTGTGTTCGTCTCAATTGGAGACGGGTATGTCGGTAAATTCTTGAGTTGCGTCAAGGATTTCAAGGACCCATTCGAGGCTCATGAGGGAAGGTGGGATTTCCATAAAGACGCTGCTGCACAAAAGGACCTCATCTCACATTGAGGGGAGAATCTCCTGGTTTTTCTAGAGTTATGGCAGGAAACTTGGGGTTCCTCTCGAGTTATGGTGGGGACCTCAGGGGCCCACTTGTGTGGCGTCAGGAAAGTCCAGTTTCCATGCAAGTTGCAAGAGGCCTCTCGGGATTCCTCTCCAGTCACTGCCGGGGCCGCGCTCCACATCTTGAGTTGAGTCCAGATGCTTAGGGTTCCTCTCCAGTGCTGACATGGTTCTCGGGGTTCCTGTGGAGTTTCCACAGAGGAGTCAGTCCTCGTCTCATGTGGAGACATGCAAGTCTGCTTTCCTCCTGAGCTGGAAAAGCAGTGTCAGGCTTCCTGTTGGGTTGACATAGGGATCAGTGGCTTTCACTCGAGGTGCCACAAGTTTGTCAAACTACCATCGTGTTTTGAGTTGATCCTCAGGATGACCGTCGTGTCAGTGCAGTGGAGTCAGGTGTATCTGCAGTGGATTTGGACATCGGGGTCTTTTGGAATGGTGGCACGACCCCTGGAGTTCCTCTCGCAGTTCAAGTGAAGGCCACCTCCTTTTGAGTTGTGATGGGAACACCGGGATTCCTTTCCTGACGAAGCAGGGAAATGTACCATCATCTCCAGATGAGAATGGAAACCCGGGACACTTCTTGAGTTGTGGCGGTACCCACGTTGTTCCTCTCGAGTGGAGACTCATATGTCGGGGAGCTTCTTGAGTTGCCTCAAGGGTGTCAAGGCCCCTTTCGACACTCAAGGGAGAAGGTGGGAATTCTCTTGATATGCTGCAGTGGAAAAAGTCCTCATCTCGCATTGAGGGGAGAATCTTCTGGTTTTTCTCGAGTTGCTGCAGGAATCTTGGAGTTCCTCTCAAGTTATGATGGAGACCTCAGGGATCTGATCCTGTGGCCTCAGGAAAGTCCAGTCTCCATGCAAGATGTGAGGGGCCTCTCAGGATTCCTCTCTAGTCAATGCTTTAGCCACGGTCCTCATCTGGAGTTGAGGCTGGAACCTCAGAGTTCCTCGCCAGTTCTGACATGGATCTAGAGGTTCCTCTGGAGTGTCCACAGGGGAATCAGACCTCATCTTGTGTGGAGACATGCAAGTCCTCTTTCCTCTCGAGCTAGAAAAACAGTTTCAGGATTCCTGTCGAGTTGATATAGGGGTCGGTGGCTTGCTCTTGAGGTGCCACAGGGCTGTCACACCTACCATCCTGTTTTGAGTCGATCCTCGGGGTGACCGTCGAGTCAGTGCAGGGGTCAGTTGTATCTGCAGTGGATTAGGACATCGGGGTCTTTGGGAATGGTGGTGTGACACCTGGAGTTCCACTCGCAGTTCAAGTGGAATCCGCCTCCTCTAGATGTGAGACGGGAACACCAGGATTCCTTTCCGATGGAGCACGGAAATGGACACTCATCTTGAGATGAGGAGTGGGAACCGGGGCTCTTCTTGAGTTGTGGTGGGACCCTCATTGTACCTCTCTAGTGGAGACTGGTATGTCGGGGAGCTTCTTGAGTTGCCTCAAGTGTGTCAAGGACCCTTTCAAGGCTAACGAGGGGAGGTGGGATTTCCCTTGAGATGCCGTAGTGGAAAAGGGCCTCATCTTGCATTGAGGGGAGACTCTCCTGGTTTTTCCCGAGTTGCTGCAGGAAACTTGGGGTTCCTCTCGAGTTACGACGGGGACATCAGGGACCCACTCTTGTGGCCTAATGAAAGTCCAGTCTCCATGCGAGATGTGAGGGGCCTCTCAGTATCCTCTACAGTCGCTGCTGGGGCCTCAGTCTTCAACTGGATTTGAGGCTCGAACCTCAGGGTTCTTCTCCAGTGCTTTCATGGAACTTGGGGATCCTCTGGAGTTTACACAGGGGTGTCAGACCTCGTCTTGTGTGGAGACATGCAACTCTGCTTTCCACTAGAGCTGGTAAAGCAGTGTCAGGCTTCCTGTCGAGTTGACATAGGGATCGGTGGCTTTCTCTTGAGGTGCCACAGGGCTGTCACACCTGCCATCGTGTTCTGAGTTGATCCTCGGGGTTACTGTCGAGTCAGTGAAGGGGAGTAAGTTGTATCTGGAGTGGATTGGGACGTCAGGGTCTTTGGAATGATGGCACGACCCATGGAGTTCCTCTCGATGCTTCAAGTTGAGTACGCCTCCTCTTGAGGTGCGACGGGAACACCGGGATTCCTTTCCCCTTGAAACAGGGAAAAAGACCCTCATCTCGAGATGAGGAGGGAAAACTGTGGCTCTTCTTGAGTTGTGGTGGGACCCTCGGTGTTCCTCTCGAGTGGAGACAGGTATGCCGAGGAACTCCTTGAGTTGCCTCAAGGGTGTCACGTACCCTTTCAAGGCTCAAGTGGGAAGGTGGAATTTCTCTCGAATGCCTCAGAGGAAAATGGCCTCATCTCCCATTGAGGGGAGAATCTCCTGATTTTTCTCGAGTTGCGGCAGGAATCATCAGGTTCCTCTCGAATTTCCACAGCTACCTCAGGGACCCATGGCTGAGTCCTCAGGAAAGTTCAGTCTCCATGCGAGATCCGAGGGGTCTCTCGTGATTCCTCTCCAGTCGCTGCCATGGCAGCGGTCCTCTTCTGGAATTGAGGCCGGAATTTCAGGATTCCTCGCCAGTGCTGACATGGATTTCGGGGTTCTCTGGAGTTTCCGCAGGGAATCAGCCCTCATCTCGTGTGGAGACATACAAGTCCGCTTTCCTTTTGAGCTGGAAAAGCAGTGTCAGGCATCCTGACGAGTTGACATAGGGATCGGTCACATTGTCTCAAGGTGCCACAGGGCTGTCATACCTGGCATAGTGTTTTAAGTCAATCCTCGGGGTGATCGTCGAGTCAGTGCAAGGGAGTCAGGTGTATCTGCAGTGGATTAGGACGCTGGGGTCTTTTGAAATGGTGGCACGACCCCTGGAGTTCCTCTCGAGGTTCAATGGAGACCACCTCCTCTTGAAGTGCGACGGGAACGCCGGGATTCCTTTCCCGACGAAGCAGGGAAATGGACCCTCTTCTCCAGATGAGGAGGGAAAACCAGGGCTCTTCTTGAGTTGTTCCAGGACCCACTGTGTTCGTCTCAATTGGTGACGGTTATGTCGGCAAATTCTTGAGTTGCCTCAAGGATTTCAAGGACCCTTTTGAGGCTCATGAGGGAAGGTGGGATTTCCCTCGAGACGCCACTGCACAAAAGGGTCTCATCTTGCATTGAGGGGAGAATCACCTGGTTTTTGTACAGTTGTGGCAGGAAACTTGGGGTTCCTCTCTAGTTATGGCGGGGACCTCAGGGGCCCGCTTGTGTGGTGTCAGGAAAGTCCAGTCTCCATGCGAGTTGCGAGAGGCCTCTCGGGATTCCTCTCCAGTCACTGCTGGGGCTGTGTTGCACATCTTGAGTTGAGCCCAGATGCTTAGGGTTCCTCTCCAGTGCTGACATGGTTCTTGGGGTTCCTGTGGAGTTTCCACAGGGGAGTCAGTCCTCATCCTTTGTGGAGACATGCAAGTCTGCTTTCCTCTTGAGCTGGAAAAGCAGTGTCAGAATTCCTACTGAGTTGACATAGGGATCGGTGGCTTTCACTCGAGGTGCCACAGTTTTGTCAAACTACCATCGTGTTTTGAGTTGATCCTCGGGATGACCGTCGTGTCAGTGCAGTGGAGTCAGGTGTATCTGCAGTGGATTTGGACATCGGGGTTTTTGGAATGGTGGCACGACCCATAGAGTTCCTCTCGTGGTTCAAGTTGAGACTGCCTCCACTTGAGGTGCGACGGGAACGCCGGGATTCCTTTCCCAACGGAGCAGGGAAATGGACCGTCATCTTGAGTTGAGGAGGGAACACCGGGGCTCTTCTTGAGTTTGGTGAGACCCTCAGGGTTCCTCTCGAGGGGAGACGGGTATGTTGGGAAATTTCTGAGTTGCCTCAAGGGTGTCAAGGACCCTTTCCAGGCTCAAGAGGGAGGGTGGGATTTCTCTCGAGACGCCGCAGCGAAAAAGGGCCTCATCTCGCGTTGAGGGGAGAATCTCCTGGTTTTTCTCGAGTTGCAACTGGAAATTTGGGTTTCTCTCGAGTTACGACGGGGACAACAGGGACCCACTCGTGTGGCCTCTGGAAAGTCCAGTCTCCATGCGAGATGTGAGGGTCCTCTCTACATTCCTCTGCAGTCACTGTTGGGGCCGCGGTCCTCATCTGGAGATGAGGCTGGAAACTCAGGGTTCCTCTCCAGTGCTGTCATGGAATTCGGGGTTCCTCTGGAGTTTACACAGAGGTGTCAGACCTCGTCTTGTGTGGAGACATGCAAGTCTGCTTTCCCCTCGAGCTGGTAAAGCAGTGTCAGGCATCCTGACGAGTTGACATAGGGATTGGTCACTTTCTTTCGAGGTGCCACAGGGCTGTCATACCTGGCTTCGTGTTTTGAGTCGATCCTCGGGGTGATTGTTGAGTCAGTGCAGGGGAGTCAGGTGTATCTGCAGTGGATTAGGACGCTGGGGTCTTTTGAAATGGTGGCACAACCCCTGGAGTTCCTCTCGAGGTTCAATGGAGACCGCCTCCTCTTGAGGTGCGACGGGGATGCTGGGATTCCTTTCCTGAAGAAGCAGGGAAATGGACCCTCTTCTCCACATGAGGAGGGAAAACCGGGGCTCTTCTTGAGTTGTGGCGGGGCCCATGGTGTTCCTCTCCAGTGGAGACATGTATGTTGGAAAATTATTGAGTTGCCTCAAGGGTTTCAAGGACCCTTTCATGGCTCATGAGGGAAGGTGGGATTTCCTTCAAGATGCCAGAGCAGAAAAGGGCCTCATCTTGCATTGAAGAGAGAATCTCCTGGTTTTTCTCGAGTTGTGGCAGCAAACTTGTGGTTCCTCTCGAGTTACGATGGGGACCTCAGGGACCCACTCGTGTGGCGTCAGGAAATTCCAGTCTCCATGCGAGTTGCGAGGGGCCTCTCGGGATTCCTCTCCAGTCGCTGCCAGGGCTGCACTCCTCATCTTGAGTTGAGCCCGGAACCTTAGGGTTCCTCTCCAGAGCTGACATGGTTCTCGGGGTTCCTCTGGTGTTTACACAGGGGAGTCAGGCCTCGTCCTATGTGGAGACATGCAGGACCACTTTCCTCTCGAGCTGGAAAAGCAGTGTCAGGCATCCTGACGTGTTGACATAGGGATCAGTCACTTTCTCTAGAGGTGCCACAGGGCTGTCATACCTGGCATCGTGTTTTGAGTTGATCCTCGGGNCACTGCTGGGGCTGTGTTGCACATCTTGAGTTGAGCCCAGATGCTTAGGGTTCCTCTCCAGTGCTGACATGGTTCTTGGGGTTCCTGTGGAGTTTCCACAGGGGAGTCAGTCCTCATCCTTTGTGGAGACATGCAAGTCTGCTTTCCTCTTGAGCTGGAAAAGCAGTGTCAGAATTCCTACTGAGTTGACATAGGGATCGGTGGCTTTCACTCGAGGTGCCACAGTTTTGTCAAACTACCATCGTGTTTTGAGTTGATCCTCGGGATGACCGTCGTGTCAGTGCAGTGGAGTCAGGTGTATCTGCAGTGGATTTGGACATCGGGGTTTTTGGAATGGTGGCACGACCCATAGAGTTCCTCTCGTGGTTCAAGTTGAGACTGCCTCCACTTGAGGTGCGACGGGAACGCCGGGATTCCTTTCCCAACGGAGCAGGGAAATGGACCGTCATCTTGAGTTGAGGAGGGAACACCGGGGCTCTTCTTGAGTTTGGTGAGACCCTCAGGGTTCCTCTCGAGGGGAGACGGGTATGTTGGGAAATTTCTGAGTTGCCTCAAGGGTGTCAAGGACCCTTTCCAGGCTCAAGAGGGAGGGTGGGATTTCTCTCGAGACGCCGCAGCGAAAAAGGGCCTCATCTCGCGTTGAGGGGAGAATCTCCTGGTTTTTCTCGAGTTGCAACTGGAAATTTGGGTTTCTCTCGAGTTACGACGGGGACAACAGGGACCCACTCGTGTGGCCTCTGGAAAGTCCAGTCTCCATGCGAGATGTGAGGGTCCTCTCTACATTCCTCTGCAGTCACTGTTGGGGCCGCGGTCCTCATCTGGAGATGAGGCTGGAAACTCAGGGTTCCTCTCCAGTGCTGTCATGGAATTCGGGGTTCCTCTGGAGTTTACACAGAGGTGTCAGACCTCGTCTTGTGTGGAGACATGCAAGTCTGCTTTCCCCTCGAGCTGGTAAAGCAGTGTCAGGCATCCTGACGAGTTGACATAGGGATTGGTCACTTTCTTTCGAGGTGCCACAGGGCTGTCATACCTGGCTTCGTGTTTTGAGTCGATCCTCGGGGTGATTGTTGAGTCAGTGCAGGGGAGTCAGGTGTATCTGCAGTGGATTAGGACGCTGGGGTCTTTTGAAATGGTGGCACAACCCCTGGAGTTCCTCTCGAGGTTCAATGGAGACCGCCTCCTCTTGAGGTGCGACGGGGATGCTGGGATTCCTTTCCTGAAGAAGCAGGGAAATGGACCCTCTTCTCCACATGAGGAGGGAAAACCGGGGCTCTTCTTGAGTTGTGGCGGGGCCCATGGTGTTCCTCTCCAGTGGAGACATGTATGTTGGAAAATTATTGAGTTGCCTCAAGGGTTTCAAGGACCCTTTCATGGCTCATGAGGGAAGGTGGGATTTCCTTCAAGATGCCAGAGCAGAAAAGGGCCTCATCTTGCATTGAAGAGAGAATCTCCTGGTTTTTCTCGAGTTGTGGCAGCAAACTTGTGGTTCCTCTCGAGTTACGATGGGGACCTCAGGGACCCACTCGTGTGGCGTCAGGAAATTCCAGTCTCCATGCGAGTTGCGAGGGGCCTCTCGGGATTCCTCTCCAGTCGCTGCCAGGGCTGCACTCCTCATCTTGAGTTGAGCCCGGAACCTTAGGGTTCCTCTCCAGAGCTGACATGGTTCTCGGGGTTCCTCTGGTGTTTACACAGGGGAGTCAGGCCTCGTCCTATGTGGAGACATGCAGGACCACTTTCCTCTCGAGCTGGAAAAGCAGTGTCAGGCATCCTGACGTGTTGACATAGGGATCAGTCACTTTCTCTAGAGGTGCCACAGGGCTGTCATACCTGGCATCGTGTTTTGAGTTGATCCTCGGGAAGACTGTCATGTCAGTGCAGTGGAGTCAGGTGAGTCTGCAGTGGATTTGGACACCGGGGTCTTTTGGAATGGTGGCACGACCCACAGAGTTCCTATCGAGGTTCAAGTTGAGGCTGCCTCCACTTGAGGTGCAATGGGAACGCTGGGATACCTTTCCCGATGGAGCAGTGAAATGGACCCTCATCTCGGGATGAGGAGGGAAAACTGGGGCTCCTCTTGAGTTTGGTGAGGCCCTCGGGATTCCTCTCAAGGGGAGACGGTTATGTCGGGGAAATTCTTGAGTTGCCTCAAGGGTGTCACGGACCCTTTCGAGACTCAAGATGGAAGGTGGGATTTCTCTCAAATCGCCACAGCGGAAAAGGGCCTCATCTCACGTTGAAAGTAATCTGGTTTTTCTCGAGTTGTGGCAGGAAACCTGGGGTTCCTCTCGAGTTATGACGTGGACCTCAGGGATCTGCTCCTGTGGCCTCTTGAAAGTCCAGTCTCCATGCAATTTGTGAGGGACCCCTCGGGATTCCTCTGCAGGTGCTGCCTGGGCCACAGTCCTCATCTGGAATTGAGGCCGTAACTTCAGGGTTCCTCTCCAGTGCTGACATGGGTGTTGGGGTTCCTCTGGAGTTTCCACAGGGGAGTCAGGTCTAGTCTCATGTGGAGACATGCAAGTCTGCATTCCTCTCGAGTTGGAAAAGCAGTGTCAGGTTTCCCATCGAGTTGACATAGGGATCAGTGGCTTTCTCTCATGGTGCCACAGGGCTTTCACACCTGCCATTTTGTTTTGAGTCGATCTTGGGGTGACCATCGAGTCAGGTGTAGCTGGAGTGGATAGTGTCATAGGGATCTTTTGGAATGGTTGCATGACCCCTGGAGTTCCTCTTCAGGTTCATGTTGAGACCGCCTCCTCTTGAGGTGTGATGGGAACTCCAGGATTCCTTTCCCGACAAAGCAGGGAAATGGACCCCCATCTCGAGATGAGGAGGGAAAACTGAGGCTTTTCTTGAGTTTTGGTGGGAAACTCGGTGTTCTGCCACAGCGGAAATGGACCTCATCTCGCTTTGAGGGGAGAATCTCCTGGTTTCTCTCAAGTTGCAGCAGGAAACTTGCGATTCCACTCTAGGTACATCAGCGACCTCAGGGAACCGCTCATGTGGCTTCAGGAAAGACCAGTCTCCATGCGAGTTTCAAGGGGCCTCTCAGGATTCCTCTCCAATGGCTGCCTACCAATCTTTCTTGTCACAAGTTAAAAACACTATATTTAAGAATTAACATGAGTGTTTCAAGTTTCTTCCAGTTTAGACATTTATATCTTTGTGCTGGTTGCTTCCAGATGTTACTGTAACATTGATATTTATATAACCCATGTTTATGTTCCTTATATGTAATCCTTTAAAACATTAGTAGGTATACCTTTCAGTTCAGGTCAGTTGCTCAGTCGTGTCCCACTCTTTGTGACCCCATGAATCGCAGCACGCCAGGCCTCCCTGTCCATCACCATCACCTGGAAGTCACTCAGACTCACGTCCACCGAGTCCATAATGCCATCCAGCCATCTCATCCTTGGTCGTCCCCTTCTCCTCCTGTCCCCAATCCCTCCCAGCCTCAGAGTCTTTTCCAGTGAGTCAACTCTTCTCATGAGGTGGCCAAAGAACTGGAGTTTCAGCTTTAGCATCATTCCATCCAAAGATATCCCAGGACTGATCTCCTTCAGAATGGACTGGGTGTATCTCCTTGTAGTCCAAGGGACTCTCAAGAGTCTTCTCCAACACCACAGTTCAAAAGCATCAATTCTTCGGTGTTCAGCCTTCTTTACAGTACAACTCTCACATCCATACATGACCACAGCAAAAACCATAGTCTTGACTACATGGATCTTAGTTGGCAAAGTAATGTCTCTGCTTTTGAATATACTATCTAGGTTGGTCATAAATTTTCTTCCAAGGAGTAAGCGTCTTTTAATTTCATGGCTGCAGTCACCATCTGCAGTGATTTTGGAGCCCCAAAAAATAAAGTCTGACACTGTTTCCACTGTTTCCCCATCTATTTCCCATGAAGNTGACTACATGGATCTTAGTTGGCAAAGTAATGTCTCTGCTTTTGAATATACTATCTAGGTTGGTCATAAATTTTCTTCCAAGGAGTAAGCGTCTTTTAATTTCATGGCTGCAGTCACCATCTGCAGTGATTTTGGAGCCCCAAAAAATAAAGTCTGACACTGTTTCCACTGTTTCCCCATCTATTTCCCATGAAGTGATGGGACTGAATGCCATGATCTTCGTTTACTGAATGTTGAGCTTTAGCCATTTTATTTATACCCATACACAATTAGGCAAACTGTAATTAGTCAAATATATTTATATTATGTATTTATATCAATATAGGAAGTATTGTTAATTGTACCGCCTATTGATAACTAAGAAATTGAGAAATTGCTTTTCCAAACAACTCCTATTTGAAACAGCACATCCCTCCTCCATAGGGTAAAGGGGAGCAAAGGAACTACATAGAGTTAGGAAAGTTTCACAGGTATCCTCAAACCGCCAATCTAATATTTTTGAACTTTTCACTACTGTGGGAGCTTGGGGGCAAATGAAACAAAATCTGACCCCTGAAATTTATCACAACAACTTGCCAAATCATCACTATTCTGTAAAAGACTTGTCAGTCAGTTCAGCCGCTCACTTGTGTCCCACTCTTAGCGACCCCATGAATCACAGCACGCCAGGCCTCCCTGTCCATCACCGTCTCCCGGAGTTCACTCAGACTCACGTTCATTGAGTCTGAGATGCCATCCAATCATCTCATCCTCCGTCACCCCTTCTTCTGCCCCCAATCCTTCCCAGCATCAGAGTCTTTTCCAATGAGTCAACTCTTCACATGAGTTGGCCAAAGTACTGGAGTTTCAGCTTTAGCATCATTCCTTCCAAAGAAATCCCAGGGCTGATCATCTTCAGAATGGACTGGTTGGATCTCCTTGCAGTCCAAGCGACTCTCAAGTGTTTTTTCCAACAGCACAGTTCAAAAGCATCAATTCTTCAGCGCTCAGCCTTCTTCACAGTCCAACACTCACATCCATACATGACCAAAGGGAAAACCATAGCCTTAACTAGACAGAAGTTAGTTGGCAAAGTAATGTCTTTGCTTTTGAATATGCTATCTAGGTTGGTCATAACTTTTCTTCCAAGGAGTAAGCATCTTTTAATTCATGGTTGCAGTCACAATCTGCAGTGATTTTGGAGCCCCAAAAAATAAAGTCTGACACTGTTTCCACTTTTTACCCATCTATTTCCCATGAAGTGATGGGACCAGATGCCATGATCTTCATGAATGTTGACCTTTAAGCCAACTTTTTCGCTTTCCTCTTTCACTTTCATCAAGGGGCTTTTTAGCTTCTCTTTACTTTCTGCCGTAAGGTTGGTGTCATCTGTATATCTGAGGTTATTGATATTTCTCCCAACAATCTTTATTCCAGCTTGTGTTTCTTCCAGCCCAGCCTTTCTCATGATGTACTCTGCATATAAGTTAAATAAGCAGGGTGACAATATACAGCCTTGATGTACTCCTTTTCCTATTTGGAACCAGTCTGTTGTTCCATGTCCAGTTCTAACTGTTGCTTCCTGACCTGCATACAGATTTGTCAAGAGGCAGTTTAGGTGGTCTGGTATCTCCATATCTTTCAGAATTTTCCACAGTTTATTGTGATCCACACAGTCAAATGCTTGGGCATAGTCAATAAAGCAGAAGTGGGATGTTTCTCTGGAACTCTCTTGCATTTTCCATGATCCAGTAGATGTTGGCAGTTTGATCTCTGGTTCCTCTGCCTTTTCTAAAACCAGCTTGAACATCAGGGAGTTCACGGTTCACGTATTGCTGAAGCCTGGCTTGGAGAATTTTGAGCATTAATTTACTAGCCTGTGAGATGAGTGCAGTTGTGCGGTAGTTTGAGCATTCTTTGGCATTGCTCTTCTTTGGAATTGGAGTGAAAACTGACCTTTTCCAGTCTTGTGGCCACTGCTGAGTTTTCCAAATTTTCTGGCAGATTGAGTGCAGCACTTTCACAGCATCATCTTTCAGGATTTGAAACAGCTCCACTGTAATTCCATCACCTCCACTAGCTTTGTTCATAGTGATGCTTTCTAAGGCCCACTTGACTTCACATTCCAAGATGTCTGGCTGTAGATTAGTGATCACATCATCATGATTATCTGGGTCTTGAAGATCTTTTTTGGACAGTTCTTCTGTGTATTCTTGCCACCTCTTCTTAATAGTTGATCTTTATTGGATGGAATTACTATATTTGTTACTTCTTTTTTTTAAAAAAGAAAAAAGTTCCACACTTCTCTTTCTTCCTTTTAAAACTAATTGTGCCACCTAGCTGGGACAAGATAAAACTATTTTTCTTGGTGTCATGGGTAGATGGAACCAATGGGCCTTCTCGTCACAAGCATCTTGTTTTGTGGCAAGAATAATTTAATCTCATCTTTTGGCAATATTAATCTTAATTAACTGATTATTTAAACCTCATCTATTTTAACAAAAGTCAACTCTGTCTCACTAGTTAACTTTCTCTTAGAACTGGGATTAGGNCATCATGATTATCTGGGTCTTGAAGATCTTTTTTGGACAGTTCTTCTGTGTATTCTTGCCACCTCTTCTTAATAGTTGATCTTTATTGGAGGGAATTACTATATTTGTTACTTCTTTTTTTTAAAAAAAGTTCCACACTTCTTTTTCTTCCTTTTAAAATTAATTGTGCCACCAAGCTGGGATAAGATAAAACTCTTTTTCTTGGGGCCACAGGTAGATGGAACCAATGGGCCTTCTTGTCACAAGCATCTTGTTTTGTGGCAAGAATAATTTAATCTCATCTTTTGGCAATATTAATCTTAATTAACTGATCATTTAAGCCTCATCTATTTTAACAAAAGTCAACTCT
>SJYH01008598.1:0-10503 GCA_006408735.1 Sylvicapra grimmia | reverse complement strand
GTACTTTTTGGTGGTTATCCCTGACTGATTATGAACCATACTTAAGTATATCCTTTGGTTGCCAGACTTTAAAAAATATTGTTTTTGAACATGCAACCAATTGGAAACTTCAGGAAATTAAAGAAGATATATTTTTATGAACTTATGCCACTCTCTGAAACCACATAAACTGACCAGACTTTAAATTGAGCTATACTAATAAAAAAAAATCACAACAGTTCTTTCCCTTGTGTATCACTATTATTTTATAGATAGAGGTCCCTAGGATGTAAATTTTCCATGTTCAGTTCATTCATAATGGGCACCTACTGTGTCTTTTCTTTGAGAAACCAGCTGTCAGAAACATGTGCAATGGTTGCTGCTAAGTCACTTCAGTCGTGTCCGACTCTGTGCGACCCCACAGACGGGGCAGCCCACCAGGCTCCGCCGTCCCTGGGATTCTCCAGGCAAGAACACTGGAGTGGGTTGCCATTTCCTTCTCCACCTTGAGGGCATTATGCTATGTCAAATAAATGCAATGGTTAGAGTTAATATAAAGAAACATGAAAATAGTGAAGAGATATCACAGGGGGAATAGGATTGGAGTCTAATGATCTGTTTTCATCCAGCAGAGAGGGCATGTTTGCTTTATGATAATAAATACACAGGTGAATAAACATCTGCTCCAAACTGGGAAGTTCTTGCATTATCTTCAGATAGAGAATTCTGGAAGATGGGAATTTTATTTGTCCCCCTTTGGTTATAGCTCACTCTCCAGGATTCTTCCTCATTGAAACTCAACTGGCCTTTACTTTTCTTTGAACTCTGCTGACAGAGGCCACTCCTTAGCTTAACTCCAGAGACTGATGACATTTGTTTAATATTACAGAAAGAGAACAAGCTATAACCTTTGTCACCCATATATAACTTAAAAACAAGTTCTTTCACTGCTACCTACAATACTCATTGCCAAGAGTAGATTAGAGTCTGACTAATCATTATCCTCCTAGCTTGATTACCTCTGGTAGTAGAATGCAAATATTTGTGTGTGGTTTGTGTATAATATTTTTTTTTTCAATTCTGCTCTGGATATAATTTGCTTCCTTGAATTATATAATTCCGTGTGTGGTCTTTTCCATATTTTTCCATGTTCTTGTCCATCTCAGAGAGTCACCAGTAGTTAAAGAACCTCACCACATATCATTCCCTCTTCTGAAAGCTTATATGACATAGCTTATCCTCATAGGGCTTATCGGTTTTTGAAATTTTGTTAGAATTATTTTGATACATGTACAACTTATGCTTATATGCTGTAAGTTCTTTCAAGGCAGAACATTTTTGTTTTGCATGCTTAGTAGATGTTCAATTAAAATGTATTAGAAAAATAAACTGCTATCCTGTGATATTTTGCAGACATGGATATTCGTTTTAGTGTTTCAGTACACTGTTTGGATGGTTTCCTGTTACATCAATGTTGCAAACAGTATCGTCTATCCTTCCACTTTTATTCCTTACCAAATTTATCCCTTCTTTATTCTTCAGACAATGGTTCTCACCATGTGTGCCACACAAGAGCTCCAGTAAACCTATTCCCAGTCTTTTTTTCCCATTAGACTTCTCTGTCCTTCCTTTTCAGTCTGAAATCAGCCACAGGAGCCTTATGTATAGCTGCTCAGACTCACAAGGAACATTCAGGAAAGAAATAATTTTTACATAACTATCGGTTGGTCTGGCCATTGGGCAGAGGTGGACTTAACTTTGAATACTGATCAAGTCATTTGGTAATATATTTATTTCACTATTTGAAATAGTTCACTATTAGTTCACTAATAGTTCACTATTTAGGTGAACTAATAAACCTAAATGACTCATTCACACTCGGGTGGGACTTACGACTTAATTTGGACATATGACTAACTTGTATTGACTCCATTAGTGTATTCAAATAAAAATTAAATAAAGTTGATGGCTATCACTGGGAATTCTTTAAAAGGATTTGTTCTATACCTGAATTTAAAATTCATGAACTTTGGGGACTTCCCTGATGGTCCAATAGGTAAGCATCCATGCTCCCAATGCAGGGGGCTGGAGTTTGATCCCTGGTCAGGGAACTAGAGCCCACATGTCATAACTAAGACCCAGCACAGCCGAAGAAATAAATAAAAGTAAAATAAATAAAATATTTTTTAAAGTTTATGAATTTTTATTTCATTTTTCTGATTTTGTATTTCCCAGATTGGGAAAAGATGATAATAATCCTTTTACCTCTAAGGTTGGTTAAGCTTCAATAAAGCATAATTTGTATGAAGTCACATTTTCTTCATTCCCACCATCCCATTTCTAAATGAAGTAGACTTTTCTGCTCTACTCTGCCTCTAATGAAGAGTTGAGGAAACAGAAACACTGTTGTCAAGCATACTCCTTTTTCTTGGCTCCCAAGGATGCTGATTACAACTTAAATTAATAACTGCTTTCTGTTATTGCAACTCTATCATATCTAAAGACCCTATAGAACTATTTTAGTTAGTTAGGCAAGGCTTCCTGAATTATAAGTAGCTTCTGCAAGTTGGAACACAATCATATTTACCCCCTAAATAAACAGAAATGTTGAAAGATTGAACATGGAGGAAAAAAAAGATGAATATAGATTTCAGAAAAAAATGATCATCTCTATTAGTATCCCTTGAAAACTGACTGGAGGAAAAACAAGAACCTAAAAGGTAGAGTTTTATGATTATATGACAAAATTTTTTATAATTGCTTTAGTTAGTATGTAGCACAAGAATCATAAATAAACTGAAAGCAACTCCAGAGTGGAGGGAAATGAGATAAAGGAAATAACAGATTAGAAAATTTCAGTAGTAAACACACACACACACATAAATATAAACATACACACACATATATATACATATATATGCACATATATGTGTGTGTATGTTGTATATGTATATATATATACATATATGTGTGTGTATGTTGCTCTGTTGTGTCTGACTCTTTGCGACTCCATGGTTCCTCTGTCTATGGAATTCTCCAGACAAGAATACTGGAGTGGGTAGCCATTTTCTTCTCCAGGGATCTTCCCAACCTGGCAATCAAACCCAGGTCTCCTGCATTGCATACAGATTCTTCTTTACTGTCTGAGCCACCAGGGAAGCCCATGCTCTCCTCCACGGGATCTTCCCAAGCCAGGGATTAAACCCACGTCTCCTGGGTCTTCTGTGTTGTAGGTGGTTTTTTTCTTTCTGCTGAGCCCCCAGAGAAGCCTATCTATACATATATGTGTGTATAATAAAAGACATGATGCTTAATGAGAGGAGTTAAGTTCATTTATCCATTTATCTTTATTACTAGAGAATTATTTCCAGGATAGGGGAATTTATGAGAGTGATTTTTAAGTTACAGAATGCCTTAATTCATGAAAAAAAGTACTATGTAAAATTAGGGCTTCCCTGGTGGCTCAGTTGGTAAAGAATCCACCTGCAAAAAAAATAAATAAAAAAAGAATCCACCTGCAATGCTGGAGACCTGGGTTCGATCCCTGGGTTGGGAAGATCCTGTGGAGGACATGGCAACCCACTCCAGTATTCTTGCCTGGAGAATTCCCATGGACAGGGAATCTGGCAGGCTGCAGTCCATGGGCTTGCAAAGAGTCAGAAACAACTGAGTGCTGAACCAACCACATGTAAAATTAGACATTGAATTTTCCTTAATATATGATCTGGGATGTGGAAGAGATTGTCATAGTAAAGGAAAAGAGGTGAAAATATCATATATGTTCAGCTAAAACATTAGAGTTTTTTTTCTTGTAGATTTATTTGAAGAATACTTTCATTTGAAAAATTACTCAATTCTTAACCTGATAATAGATAGCATGACAATTATTTTTTCTCCTCAATCAAAAAAACCAGGAAATAAATATAGCTTTTAAAAAAATTGGAAACATTCCTCAGTCTTCTATCTGGCTGCATCATGTAGATGTTGAAAACCCAAAACAGGTGTCAGCAAAGCTGTAAATACCTGAGAAAAAAAGAGTAGTGCCAATACACATAAACAGAAATCCTGTTCAGACATGCTAGAGACCTGGACAGAAACACACAGAATCTGACTTCAGTAATTCCAGCCATGTACATTTTTTAATCCTTCTTATATAAACCACTGAAGGTGGTTTTTTTTTTTTTTCCTTTTAAAAGGGAATCATGTGCAAGTTTTATTCATTCTCCTTGAGTTTGCTTAATATCACACTGATACATGGCTTCAGTTTACTTCTTTTTGTTAAAACTACTCTTAGGTATAGAGGCAACTCTGAATGCTTGTCAAGAAAACTCCAAAAGGAATTTTTAAAATAAAAAGAAGGTAACCATCAATATATGTCCTCAAGTTCAGACTCGTTATCTCATTCTCTGTTATTTTGTTTTCTTTCCAGTATTGTAAAAAATGAAAGTCATAAGAATTAAGATGTCAAAAGGAAATTTTCTATTAGAAGTCTGAGTTGGAAGGGAGAGGCGTTCTTAATTCTAAAAGGGAATGTAAAGTTTCAAATACGTTGCATGTCACAAGTTGCTTTTGATAGTGGTTAGTTCTTATTTATTTATTTATTTTTGCTTGTGCTGGGTTTTTGTTGCTGAACTCAGGTTTTCTCTAGTTGTGGAGAACAGGGGCTATCTCGGGTTACAATGCACAGGCTTCTCTTGGCGTGGAGCTCAGGTTCACTAGTTGTGGCACATGGGTTTGGTTGCTCTATGGCATGTGGGATCTTTCAGGACCACGGGTCAGATCAGTGTCTTCTGTACTACAAGGCAGATTCTTAACCACTGGACCACCATGGAAGCACCAATTAATTCTTAAATGTAAGAATAATACCGAAAAGGTGCCTATATGTGGGTGTCAGTAATAAAACAGAATTAGCTATCAAAAAGGTAGCTGCAAGAGTGATGAAAAAAATTAAGTGATTTAATTACTGAAGACCATGTGTCCAGGGAACAATAATCCCCAACTCAGTCTAGGTGAAACAGCTATGTGATCTCACAGGACACTGAGTTCAGGGCTGCTTGATGCTGCAGCTCTGTGATATCATCAGGACAGTCCTTGTCATCTCTCCCATCTGCCATCCTGCATGGTGGTTCCCTCTTAAGGATGCTATCTCTATAACTTCATTCCAGCATTGTTGTTCAGTCACTCCGTCATGTCCAGCTCTTTGCCACCTCGTGGACTACAGTGTGGCAGGCTTCCCTGTCTGTCACCAACATCCAGAGTTTGCTCAAACTCATCTTCATTGAGTCAGTGATGTCATCCAATCATCTCATCCTCTGTCACTCCCTTCTTCTCCTGCCTACAATCTTTCCCAGCATCAGGGTTTTTTCCAATTAGTTGGTTCTTTGCATCAAGTGGCCAAAGTATTGGAGCTTCAGCTTCAGCATCAGTCCTTCCGATGAATATTCAGAACTGATTTTCATTAGGACTAACTGGTTTGAAGTCTTTTCAATCCAAGGGATTCTCAAGAGTCTTCTCCAACACCACAGTTCAAAAGCATCAGTTCTTCAGTATTCAGCCTTCTTTATGTTCCAACTCTCACATCCATACATGACTACTGGAAAAGGTCAGTTTTCACTCTAATCCCAAAGAAGGGCAATGCCAAAGAATGTTCAAACTACCACACAGTTGCACTCATTTCACATGCTAGCAAAGTAAGGCTCAAAATTCTCCAAGCCAGGCTTCAATAGTATGTAAACCGTGAACTTCCAGATGTTCAAGCTGGATTTAGAAAAGGCAGAGGAACCAGAGATCAAATTGCCAACATCCGTTGGATCATAGAAAAAGCAAGAAAGTTCCAGAAAAACATCTACTTCTGCTTTATTGACTATACCAAAGCCTTTGACTGTGTGGATCACAATAAACTGTGGAAAATGCTGAAAGAGATGGGAATACCAGACCACCTAACCTGCCTCTTGAGAAATCTGTATGCAGGTCAGGAAGCAACAGTTAGAACCAAACTTGGAACAACAGACTGGTTCCAAATCAAGAAAGGAGTAGGTCAAGGCTGTATATTGTCACCCTACTATTTAACTTATATGCAGAGTACATCATGAGAAATGCCAGGCTGGGTGAAGCACAAGTTGGAATCAAGATTGCTGGGAGAAATATCAGTCACCTCAGATATGCAGATGACATCACCCTTATGGCAGAAAGTGAGGAAGAACTAAAGAGCCTCTTGATGAAAGTGAAAGAGGAGAGTGAAAAAGTTGGCTTAAAACTCAACATTCAGAAGNCAATCAAGATTGCTGGGAGAAATATCAGTCACCTCAGATATGCAGATGACATCACCCTTATGGCAGAAAGTGAGGAAGAACTAAAGAGCCTCTTGATGAAAGTGAAAGAGGAGAGTGAAAAAGTTGGCTTAAAACTCAACATTCAGAAGACTAAGATCATGGCATCCGGTCCCATTACTTCATGGCAAATAGATGGGGAAACAATGGAAACTGTGAGAGACTTTCTTTTTGGGGGCTGCAGATGGTGACTGCAACCATGGTGACTGCAGATGGTGACTGCAACCATGAAATTAAAAGACACTTGCTCCTTGGAAGAAAAGCTATGACCATTCTAGATAACATTTTGGAAAGCAGAGACGTTACTTTGCTGACAAAGTTTCATCTAGTCAAAGCTATGGTTTTTCCAGTAGTTATGTATGGATGGAGAGTTGGACTATAAAGAAAGCTGAGCACTGAAGAATTGATATTTTTGAACTGTGATGTTGGAGAAGACTCTTGAGAGTCCCTTGGACTGCAAGGAGATCCAACTAGTCATTCCTAAAGAAAATCAGTCCTGAATATTGATTGGAAGGACTGATGCTGAAGCTGAAACTCCATTACTTTGACCACCTGATGCAAAGAACTAACTCATTGGAAAAGACCCTGATGCTGGGAAAGATAGAAGGCGGGAGGAGAAGGGGATGACAGAGGCTGAGATGGTTGGATGGCATCACTGATTGGATTCACATGAGTTTGAGCAAGCTCTGGGTATTGGTGATGGACAGGGAAGCCTACTGTACTGCAGTCCACGAGGTTGCAAAGAGTCAGACATGACTGAGCAACTGAACTGAACCTTTGTTGGCAAAATAATATCTCTGCTTTTCAAAGTAATGTCCCTGCCATTCCCTGCATACAAAGCAATGAAAAGGGAATAATTCAATCATTTGGTTTTCTTAAGAGCACTGAAAATTTTCTCTGTAGCATACTCACTCTTTCATCACCCTCCCCAATCTGGACCCGACTTGCAGCTGACACCTTCTCTGGTCTTACTGGCTGGGAAATGGGTCACTTTCATCTCCTAAACCAGTCACAGGGAAGGGGAATGGAATTTCTGTGACTCAGTTAGATTAACCACTGTCTGCACTGAAGTAAGGGAGATTGCCCTCCTTTGTATTACATGAAGAAGTAGATACAAATGCAAAAAAGGAAATGAGAACTGTACGGGCAATCAAGGGTATCCACTATGATATATTCCAAGAGGCAAGAGAATGAAACACACCAAATGGATGTAGAATACTTGGTCAAGAGAACTATGGGCTAAACAGGGTGAATAAATTTTGTATCCATTATTTAGAAGAGAAAAAGAATGTTTAGAATTCTTGAAGGTGCTGTGAATTAATGAAAGTTAATAAGATACTGTTGAAATATAACATTTATCATAAAAACTCAGAAATTGGGCAACTAAGTGAAGTTTTGCAGAAATGTGATGAGCTCTACAAGTTTAGGCAAACAGAAGAGTTAATGACTGACTTAAAACAAAAACACAGCCATTTCATAACCTTTCATTGATAACTTTTGCAGGAATCTTCATCAGTGTCTGAGATAGCAATAGAAACGTTGGGGTGTGACTATATCATAAAATATAATGGTTTTGTTGCTTTTCCTATTTCTGCCCCTGGACTAGGTTTCTGTGATCAGTGGAACCTACCTGGGCTTGGATTACATGAGCAAGCAAAATGGAGGTGAAGGTGGTATCATTATTAATATGTCCTCTTTAGCAGGTAAGGACAATTATGATGTTAATAATGATTTCTTATTGGTCATTTGGACCATAGAAGTATCTCTTCAAAGTGTATTTATTACCAACTCAGGTTTGAAATGGCAACTTGGTTTGCTTTTCTTTTTACTGGTTCTATGGGATTTTCTGTTTCATAATATCAAAAGTTTGAACTCAAAGTTTTTTTCTTTTGTTTTAAATTGACTTTAAAGTTACCTAATGCAGTACTGTTTTCAAGAAACATGTTGTTGTTGTTCAGTCATTAAGTCGTATCTGACTCTTTCAAACCCAAGGACTGTAGCACACCAGACTCCTCTGACCTCCACTGTCTTCCAGAGTTTGCTCTAACTCATGTCCACTGAGTCAGTGATGCTATCTAACCATTTCATTCTCTGCTGCCCCCTTCTCGTTTTGCCTTCAATCTTTTCCAGCATCAAGGTCTTTTCCAATGAGTTGTCTTTGTATCAGGTGGCCAAAGTATTAGAGTTTCAGCTTCAGCAGCAATCCTTGCAATGAAATTTCAGGGTTGATTTCCTTTAGGATCAACTGGATTGGTCTCCTTGCAGTCCAAGGGACTCTCAAGAGTCTTCTCCAGCACAAGGTGGAGAAGATCTTTTTCTCCAGAAAAAGGTGAAAGCATGGGCAATACTTAAAAGACATATATGATCCTAGAGAGGGCTGAAGTTTACATTCTCAGAGACTGGAATCCTAATTCAACAGCATCAATTCTTTGGCACTCGGCCTTCTTTATGGTATAATTCTTACATACAAACATGACTACTGACAAAGCTATAGCTTTGACTATACATATATATTTTCCTAGCATTGCTATTTGTCAAAGGTTACTGTGAGATTCCTAAACAGTAAAGTTTGTAAAAACACCTTTGATGAACTAAAAAGGACTAAAATGAAGTTAAGGTATCTCTGCTCATGTGTAATGGTCGTAAGAGTGTATAATTTTAAAATATGGCATATATAGTTAGTTGGGATATACTGTAGGGGAAACCAAACTTTAACTCTTTCTCAGTGTCTCTAGCCCAGTGTGAGAATTAAATTGACATAAGATAGATCAACAGAGGAGCAAAGCATACAGGTTCTCACATGTTCACGAGAGCCCCCATGGGAAAACGAAGATCCAAAGAAATGATGAGACATTAGTGTTTGTAAACTAGGTTGAGTGAAGCGAGGCATTTGTGGGAAAGTAGCTAAAATATATGAGGAGACTCAAGAAAGATAAGAGTTATTTTAACAAGATCTGTATAGATGTCTCTTCTCCTTGACACCAGTCTCTGATGATAAAGTTTTCTTCCTCCTGGGAGTGGGACAGCATCTTTTACATGGAAGTTCTGTGTCCTGTTTTCAGGAAGAAAAGAGAGATTAAAGTGTTCCCTTGCACCTGCTGTTTTACAAGTGCCTTTAGCTCAAAAGTCACCCTTATGCCAGGTGACATATTTTGAGATGCCATACTCCACCTCCTTCCAGTGCTAAACTTCTTTCATAAATAGACCCAAATGGGTAGTGGCTTAAATATAGCATAAACTTGTTCGTCACTCATGGATCAACCTAGGGCAAGATGCTCGCTGCCGGAAACCTTTTCTGTAGGCAACCAGGCTGACTGAAGCTGAGAGTCTGGGAAATGCAGGCTAGTTGTGTGCCTAGCCTGCACACAATGATCAGCAGAGAGCTGATCATTCTTTCCACAATATGCCGTTCAAATTGTGTTTTATTCAGGGTCATGTGACTTGCGATCAGCTGATATCATTTTGCTTGGTATAAGCCATAAACTTTTAGGGTTTCCCAGGTGGCACAGTGGTAAAGAACCCACTGCCAATGCAGGAAACATTAGAGATGCAGGTTTGATCCCTGGGTCGGGAAGATACCCTGAAGTAAGAAATGGCAACACACTCCAGTATTATTGCCTGGAGAATTCCATGGACAGAGGAGCCTGCTAGGCTACAGTCCATGGGATTACAAAGAGTAGAGAACAGCTAAGCACAGCACAGCGGCAGCTATAATCCTTTTGCAGGGACTTTTGGAGCAAAAGACTTCACTGTGAAAATTCTAGGAAAATCATCATGAATGGTTCTTGAATAGTTCAAGTGGAGTCATGAAATTTTATAAACCTGACCAATATTGACACCAAGTCAAACTATCTGTGTCCAAAAACAATGAGACTTTCTTCAGTCTTCAGAATGGTTTCAGTTATTGTGGTAATGGCAGCATCAGTGTGCCCACTTCCTGTTCTCCACCTCTCAGCTCCAGTAGCACTGCAAGCATCAGCATTAGAGGTGCCTGTGATTACATACATGTCTGAGGCTCTGCGTTTTTCTAATTCCATTGGGAATTATTGTCATATAGTGTTTAAACCACTGTGAACTTCACCCGAGAAGAAATGTAGACATCTTCTTTCAGTTCAGTTCAGTTCAGTTGCTCAGTTGTGTCCGACTCTTTGCGACCCCATGAATTGCAGCATGCCAGGCCTCCCTGTCCATCACC
>SJYH01008593.1:2092-15324 GCA_006408735.1 Sylvicapra grimmia | reverse complement strand
CTTTTCCTATTTGGAACCAGTCTGTTGTTCCATGTCCAGTTCTAACTGTTGCTTCCTGACCTGCATATATGAGGACAGTTGTTAGCTCTTCTCAAAATTTTTGGTAGAATTCAGCTGTGAAGTCATCTGATCCCGGGCTTTTGTTTGTTGGAATATTTTAAATTACAGCTTCAATTTCTGTGCTTGAGATTGCTCTGTTAAGATTTTCTAATTCTTCCTGACTCAGTTTTGGAAGGTTATATTTTTCTAAGAATTAGTCAATTTCTTCCAAACTGTCCATTTTATTGGTATATAGTTGCTGATAGGAGTCTTTTATGATTGTTTGAATTTCTGTGTTGGCTGTTGTGTTTTCTCCATTTTCATTTCCAATTCTGTTGATTTGGCTCTTCTCCCTTTTTTTCTTGATCAGTCTGGCTAATTGTTTTTCTATTTTATTTATCTTTTCAAAGAACCAGCTTTTAATTTTGTTGATTTCTGCTATAGTCTACTTTATTTCTCTTTCATTTCTTTTTGCCCTAATTTTTATTCTTTCTTTCCTTCTATTAACTCTGGGGTTCTTCATTTCTTCTTTTACTGTTTGCTTTAGGTGTAAAGTTGGGTTATATATTTGACTCCTTTCTTGTTTTTTGAGGTAAGCTTGTATTGCTGTGAACCTTCCTCTTCAGTTCAGTTCAGTTCAGTTGCTCAGTCGTGTCCACCTCTTTGCAACCCCATGAATCGCAGCATGCCAGGCCTCCCAGTCCACCACCAACCCCTGGAGTATACTCAGACTCACATCTATCAAGTCAGTGATGCCATCCAGCCATCCCATCCTCTATCATCCTCTTCTCCTCCAGCCCCCAACCTCTTCAAGCATCAGAGTCTTTTCCAATGAGTCAACTCTTTGCATGAGGTGGCCAAAGTATTCGAGTTTCAGCTTTAGCATCATTCCTTCCAAAGAAATCCCAGGGCTGATCTCCTTCAAAATGGACTGGTTGGATCTCCTTGCAGTCCAAGGGACTCTCAAGAGTCTTCTCCAACACCACAGTTCAAAAGCATCAATTCTTCGGCGATCAGCCTTCTTCACAGTCCAACTCTCACATCCATACATGACCACAGGAAAAACCATAGCCTTGACTAAACGGACCTTAGTCGGCAAAGTAATGTCTCTGCTTTTGAAAATGCTATCTAGGTTGGACATAACTTTTCTTCCAAGGAGTAAGCGTCTTTTAATTTCATGGCTGCAGTCACCATCTGCAGTGATTTTGGAGCCTAAAAAAATAAAGTCTGGCACTGTTTCCACTGTTTCCCCATCTATTTCCCATGAAGTGATGGGACCAGATGCCATGATCTTCGTTTTCTGAATGTTGAGGTTTGAGCCCACTTTTTTGCTCTCCTCTTTCACTTTCATCAAGAGGCTTTTTAGCTCCTCTTCACTTTCTGCCAAAAGAGTGATGTCATCTGCATATCTGAGGTTATTGATATTTCTCCAGGCAATCTTGATTCCAGCTTGTGTTTCTTCCAGTCCAGTCTTTCTCATGATGTACTTTGCATGTAAGTTAAATAAACAGGGTGACAATATACAGCCTTGACGTACTCCTTTTCCTATTTGGAACCAGTCTGTTGTTCCATGTCCAGTTCTAAAACTGTTGCTTCCTGACCTGCATACAGATTTCTCAAGAGGCAGGACAGGAGGTCTGGTATTGCCATCTCTCTCAGAATTTTCCACAGTTTATTGTGATCCACACAGTCAAAGGCTTTGGCATTGTCAATAAAGCAGAAATAGATGTTTTTCTGGAACTCTCTTGCCTTTTCCATGATCCAGCAGAGGTTGACAATTTGATTTCTGGTTCCTCTGCCTTTTCTAAATGCAGCTGGAACATCATGAAGTTCACGGTTCACATATTGTTGAAGTCTGGCTTGGAGAATTTTGAGCATTACTTTACTAGCATGGGAGATGAGTGCAATTGTGCGGTAGTTTGAGCATTCTTTGGCATTGTCTTTCTTTGGGATTGGAATGAAAACTGACCTTTTCCAGTCCTGTGGCCACTGCTGAATTTTCCAAATTTGCTGGCTTATTGAGTGCAGCATTTTCACAGCATCATCTTTCAGGATTTGAAATAGCTCAACTGGAATTCTATCACCTCCACTAGCTTTATCTGTAGTAATGCTTTCTAAGGCCCACTTGACTGCACATTCCAGTATGTCTGGCTCTAGATGAGTGATCACACTTAACACTTTTTAAACTGAATCCCATAGGTTTTCAGTTGTTGTGTTTTCATTTACATTCACTCCTATGCATATTCTGATATCTTTTTTAATTCTTCTGTGACTTGATGGTTATTGAGAACCGTGTTGTTTAGTCTCCATATTTTTGTATGTATTAATAGTTTTCTTCCTGTAGTTGATATCTAATCTTCCTGAATTGTGATCAAAAAGCATGCTTGAAATTATTTCAAATTTTGTGAATTTACCAAGGCTAGATATATGGCCCAGGGTGTGATGTATCCTGAAGAATGTTCCATGTGCATTTGAGAAAAAGGTGAAATTTCATTGTTTTGGGATGAAATGCTCTATAGATATCAGTTAGGTCTAACTGGTCCATTGTATGATTTAAAATTTGTGTTTCCTTGCTAATTTTCTGTTTAGTTGATCTATCCACAGGTGTGAGTGAAATATTAAAGTCTCTCACCATTATTGTGTTATTGTTCATTTCCCATTTATACTTGTTAGCATTTGCCTTACATATTGCAGTCCTCCTATGTTGGGTGCATACATATTTATAATTGTTATATCTTCTTCTTGGACTGATCATTTGATCATTATGTAGTGTCCTTCTTTGTCTCTTTTCATGGCCTTTATTTCAAAGTCTATTTTATCTGATATGAGTATTGCTACTCCTGCTTTCTTTTGGCCTCTGTTTGTGTGAAACATCTTTTTCCAGCCTTTCACTTTCAGTCTATATGTGTCCCTTGTTTTGTGGTGGTTCTCTTGTAGACAGCATGTATAGGGGTCTTGTTTTTGTATCCATTCAGCCAGTCTTTGTCTTTTGGTTGGGGCATCTGATCCATTTGCATTTAGGGTAATTATTGATAAGTATAATCCCATTGCCATTCACTTTGTTGTTTTGGGTTTGAGTTTATACACATTTTCTGTGTTTCCTATCTAGAGAAGTTCCTTTAGCATTTGTTGAAGAGCTAGTTTGGTGGCATTGAATTCTCTCAGCTTTTGCTTGTCTATAAAGTTTTTGATTTCTCCTTCATATTTGAATGAGATCATTGCTGGATATAGTAATCTGGATTGTAACTTTTTATTCTTTCATCACTTCAAGTATGTCCTGCCATTCCCTTCTGGCCTGAAGAGTTTCTATGGAAAGATAAACTGTTATCCTTATTGGAATTCACTTGTGTGTTATTTGTTGCTGTTCTCTTGCTGCTTTTAATATTCGTTTTTTGTATTTTACCTTCATTAATTTGATTAATATGTGTATTTGGGTTTTTTGCCTTGACTTTATCCTGTTTGGGACCCTCTGGGTTTCTTGGACATGGGTGGCTATTTCCTTCCCCATTATAGGAAAGTTTTCAACTATTATCTTCTCAAGTAATTTCTCATGGCTTTTCTTTTTGTCTTCTTCTCGGACTCCTGTGATTCAAATGTTGGGGCATTTAACATTGTCCCATAGGTCTCTGAGGTTGTCCTCATTTCTTTTAATTGTTTTTTTTTTTTTTTCCTCTCTGTTTCATTTATTTCCACCATTCTATTTTCCACTTCACTTATCCTATCTTCTGCCTCAGTTATTCAACTGTTGGTTCCCTCCAGAGTGCTTTTGATTTCAATTATTGCATTATTAATTATTGATTATCTCTTTTTTATTTCTTCTACATCCTTGTTAAACATTTCTTGCATCTTCTCAGTCTTTGTCTCTAGTCTATTTTTCTGTAACTCTATTTTGTTTTCAAGATTTTATTATTATTATTATGTTTTACTTTACAATACTGTATTGGTTTTGCCATACATTGACATGAATCCACCATGGGTGTACATGAGTTCCCAATCCTGAACCCCCCTCCCACCATCATCCCCATATCATCTCTCTGGGTCATCCCAGTGCACCAGCCCCAATCATCCTGTATCCTGTATCGAACCTAGACTGGCGATTCATTTCTTACATGATAGTATACCTGTTTCAATGCCATTCTCCCAAATCATCCCACCGTCTCCCCCTCCCACAGAATCTAAAAGTCTATTTGAGATTTTGGATCATCTTTACTATTGTTATTCTGAATTCTTTTTCAGGTAGACTCCCTATCTCCTCCTCTTTTGTTTGGTTTGGTGGGCATTTATCATGTTCCTTTACCTGCTGAATATTTCTCTGTCTTTTCATTTTGTTTCAATTTCTGGCTTTGGGGTGGCCTTTCTGTATGCTAGACATTTGTGTTTCCTCTTTATTGTGGAGGATGCTCCCTGAGTGTGGGGTTGGATGAATGACTTGTCAAGATTTCCTGGTTAGGGAAGCTCATGTTGATGTTATAGTGCATAGAGCTGGATCTTTTCTCTCTGGAGTGCAATTGAGTGTCCAGTAGTGAGTTTTGAGGTGACTTTGGGTTTGGTGTGACTTTGAGCACCCTCTATTTTAATGCTCAGTGCCATGCTCTTGCATTCCTGGAGAATAAGCATGGTATGTCTTGCTCTGGAACTTGTTGGCTCTTGAATGGAGCTTGGTTTCAGTGTAGGTATGGAGGCTTTTGGATGAGCTCTTGTTGATTAATGTTCCCTGGACTCAGGAGTTTTCTGGTGTTCTCAAGTTTTGGATTTAAGACTCCTGCCTCTGGCTTTCAATCTTATTCTTACAGTAGCCTCAAAATTTCTCCATCCATACAGCACCAATGATAAAACATCTAATTTAATGTAGAAAAGATTCTCCAAAGTGAGGAACATCCAAAGAGATTCACAGAGTTACATGGAGAAGAGAAGAGGGAAGAAGGAGATAGAGGTGACCAGGAGGATAAGAGAGGGAATCAAAAGTGGAGAGAGAAATCTAGCCATTAATCAATTCTCTATGTGCTCTTCACAGTCTGGAACACCCAGAGAGGTTCACAGATTTACAGAGAAGAGAAGGGGAAGGGAGAGGATATAGGTGACCTGGGGAAGAAAAAAGAAAGTCAAAAGGAGAGAGAGGAATCAAGCCGGTAATCACACCCCTAAGAAAAAATGGGTACTGAATATTTGATTTTTAAAGTTACAAAATTGATAATAAACACCAAAAAGCAAAGATTAAAAATCTATAGTAGATTTTAGACTCTCAAAAATACAATATTAAAAATACAGTACACAATCAATCACAAAAATTTAAATATATATATATATATGAAATTTGCTTTAAAAATAGGGTCTTTTTTCCCAACATAATAGTATGTTATAAAAGTGAAAATTAAGGGAGTAATAAAGAACTTCAAAATAAAAAGAAATTAAAAATGATAATAGTAAATATATATTTAGGAATTTCTCTAGAGCTGTTGAGGGCAGTGTGGGGTCAGTTCAGTTTCAGATAGTTCCTTGTTCCTGCTTATACGTCTTCTCAAGGTCTATAGGCCCCTTTCAATGCCTCATCAATGCTAACTACAGGGTTTTAATCTGTTGCATCTATCACTTCCAGAGTGGTTCCCTCTTCATTATTTTGCTTACTCTGTTTGCAAGTCTTTTCAGTGTCTAATTTCTACCCTGACACAAGGGGTGAAGGTGGTCACTTATTTAGGCTCACTAGTTCAGTTGTGCTGTGGGGAGGGAAGAACACTGAAAAAAAATATCACTGGCATGTGTGGGTAGTGCTCACAGTGTATGGATCACACTGGGTTTGCCCCTGACCACAGCGTGTGTGCTTTTTCAGTCTATACTGCTCAGGCTCCAGGTTGCTCTGCAGGGGAACTGTCCAAAGCAGGCGCTGTGTTTTGTTCACTTCCTAAGTCTAAGCCAGCCAGGTTCAGGTTCTCAGGTACTCCATAAAAGCACAGACTGGGTTGGGCCTGTGTTTTGTGCCCTTCCTAGGTCCGAGGAGCTCAGGAGACCAGGTGCTTGGTGAGCACACTATCCCAGGTTTGCAGTGTCTTATCACCTCTCCCATCCCAGCCGCTCAGGTTCCTGGGTGTGCAGCAGAGCACCATTTCAGGTGTGCCTTATGTTTCCTCTGGAGAGCTGATCTCAGGGTGTGACCCTCCTGGCAGATGTCAACCTTCAAGGATCCCAGGAAGGCTTTATTAGCAACTGGAAGCCTGCTCACAGTTTGGTGGAAGATGTTGTCTCTGAGGCCGAGATTCTCCCTTGTTTTCCAGCTGACTGCTGCCTGCCTGCCTCTCTGCCTCTGGTGGGGAATGGGCTGGTCCACAGTCAGCTAGCTCTCCTTTGGTATTCATTCAATACTTTATTCTGTGAGCAGGCTAGGCTGTGCCTTAGGTTAGAGCTTTTCAGAGGAAAGTTCTCTCTCTCTTTTCTTTCTCTCTCTGCTATCCCACAGTTTGGGTTGCTATCTCACCCTAGCTCCTTCAGATTGTTTTCAGGGCATTCAGGCCTGCTTCTTATCCTAAGCATGCAACTTTCACCTCCCCTGCTTGCTGATGGCAGACACGAGCGTCTGGGCTACTTCTCCACTGGGAGTTGTGGTTAAGCATATAATCTATGGATTTTTTGCTTTTCCTCCCTCCCTGTTATGTTGCCCTCTGAGATTCCAAATCTCCCCACAGACCCACCAGTGAGAGTGTTTCCTGGTGTTTGGAGACTTTTCCTTCACGACTTCCTCCCCAGGACGGGTCTCCATCACTAACTCTTTTGTCTCTCTTTTTATCTTTTATATTTTGTTCTACCTCCTTTCAGAGAGAATAGGCTGACTTTCTGGGTGCCTGGTGTCTTCTGCCAGTGTTCAGAAGTTGTTTTGTGAAAGTTGCTCAGCATTCAAATGATCTTTTGATGAACTTGTGGGTGAAAAAGTGGTCTCCCTGTCCTATTCCTCCACCATCTTAGGACCACCCCCTGATAGTTACTTAATTTAGATAGGCCATTGAACTGGTTAGCAAAAAAGTTCCCAATAGACATGTCCTCACTGTGAGATGCAAATATCACAATCTCAGTTCACTCTCTTAAAGAAGTAGAATGTAAATTTCTATCATTTAAGCACAGGCTGTGTCTTGTGACTTTCCCCCAAAGAGAATAATAAGGAGAAAGGGCAAAGGAAAAAGTAACTTTGTAGTGGAGAAACCCAACAGACACTCCCTTAGCCACAGGCTCAAGGTCAGTGTCACTTATGATAAATCATGCTGATAGTCTGTACTCTTGATGACTGGTAAGAATGGTATTCAACCTGTGTGATGTCCCTCCTAAAACCTTAACCCCAGTGGATACATGAGAAAAACAGGAAGAAAAACCCCTGTGGAGGGACATTATGTAAAACACTTGATGCTTATTCCTTAAAAGTCAAGGTTCAAACGTAGAATCTAGAGGGGCCTCAAGACACACGGGGACTAAATGTAATATGGTGTCCAGTATAGAATTCTGGGACAGAAAAAGAATGTTTGGCAAAAACTAAGGATATCTGAATAAAGCATAGAGTTTATCTAATAATAAAGGATCAATTTAGATTTGTTGCTTATAACACATGAACCACATAGTTAAGCTATTAACAAGAGGAGAAACTTATTGTGGGGTCATGTAAGGAATCTGCACTATCTTTGCAACTTTTATGTAAATCTAAAATTATTCAAAAATAATTTTGTTATAATATTTACCCTTTTCCCATTTTGAATCTCTCTACTCTGTTTCTCCCTATGAAAGTGAAAGTGAAAGTCTCATCTGACTCTTTGCAACCCTTGAACTATACAGTCCATGGAATTTTCCAGGCCAGAATACTGGAGTGGTAGTCTTTCCTTTCTTCAAGTGATCTTCCCAACCCAGGGTTCAAACCCAGTTCTGCTGCATTTCAGGCAGATTCTGCTGAGCCACCAGGGGAGCCCAAGAATACTGGAGTGTGTAGCCTATCCCTTCTCCAGGGGATCTTCCTGACCCAGGGATGGAACTGGGGTCTCCTGCATTTCAGGTGGATTTTTTACTAACTGAAATTAGATTAATTGTTATATCTCCACTCAGTATACAGAAAACGTTGGGGGTAACCACAAAGCTTATTTCACCCTTATCACTCTATCCCATTGCCTGAAATTCCTGTCAAATCTACAACCCCAATTGTTGTTTTGCATGTGTTTTCATCTGCTATATTAATGATTATTTCCATTACTAAGAAAATATTTTTTGTTCCAACTATCGTAATGTCCTGTTGCCTGCTGCTTTAATCAAGAATCACAGCAGATGAGTTTCATTATATTGACATATGTTCTTATCTCCTTTGGGAAAACTTTAATGTTTGAATGATTTGAAGTCCTTTATTGCTTCCAGCTGACTTTTCCTCCATTAGTGCACTACTCAATGTGATGCAGTTACAATGTCCTACTAGATTTATGCTTTCTTACTTTGAGATTACATTTATGATCATTTTTCTGTCTGGATTTCTATGCTTTCAAATTCCATGCATTCTACTTCCAAAATATATCTTTCCATTAAAAACATTTCAAGTGCTCAAAATACTATAATTATTTCCTTTTCTTATACTCCTTTACATTTTTATTATCACTCAACATAAAATATGTGTATTTTTTGGCAAACTGTTTCTTGAAGTCAGATTGCCTCTTAAAATTTCCTTAGCACACCATGCGCATCAGTTCAGTTCAGTTCAGTAACTCAGTTGTGTCTGACTCTTTGCAACCCCATGAATCTCAGCACACCAGGCCTTCCTGTCCATCACCAACTACTGGAGTTCACTCAGACTCACATCCATCGAGTCAGTGATGCCATCCAGCCATCTCATTCTCAGTCTTCCCCTTCTCCTCCTGCCCCCAATCCCAGCATCAGAGTCTTTTCCAATGAGTCAACACTTCACATGAGGTGGCCAAAGTACTGGAGTTTCAGCTTTAGCATCATTCCTTCCAGAGAAATTCCAGGGCTGATCTCTTTCAGAATGAACTGGTTGGATATCCTTGCAGTCCAAGGGACTCTCAAGAGTCTTGGTGTCTAATAAATGTTTATTGAAAACACATTTAACAGGTTAATAATTAGGTAAATAATGAAAATACGGGTGATTTATGCTTGTTGGTTTACACTCTTCTAATTTTAGTTTACCTTCTAAGATTCTAAAATGATCATTTATTAATTTAATATTCAAATTAAGCAATAAATTTCTTGTAGACTCCATTTTATACTATATAAAGCACATGTCTTTACCTTTAGGAGTAAGTTCTACACTGGTGGTTGTGTTGCAGGAAATAAAGCTGGAGCACAAGAAGGTGGTCACATGCCAAGTCTCATGTGAGTCCCTAGGATGGCCACTAAGTGAGTGTAAGTTCTTGGTTTCACCCAAGAAATAATTCAAAAGCAAGCCATACTGAAGTGAAAGAAGGTTTATTCAGGGAGATACACACTCCACAGATAAGAGTGTGGGCCATCTCAGAAAGTGATAGGCCCAAAATGTGTGGTTATCAGTCTTTATAGTGGTGAGTAATTTCTATTTTGGGAAGAGGGTGGAGATCTCCTGGAATTGGTCACCACCCACTTTTTCACCTTTTATGTCAGCCTCAAAACTGTCATGATAATTGTGGTTGTGTTACATCATTTAGATGCTGATGTGTTACAATGAGCATATAATGAGACTCAAAGTCTGCTGGAAGTTGAATCATCTGCCATCTTGAACCTAGTTTATATTATATTTATGTCTAGTCAGTTTATGTTATGTTCCCAAAGGCTCTGTCATTCTTTTAAAGGCTGTGCTCTGTTCCTTTCATGTTTCAGTTTGAGGGATGTGGACAAGGAAGGAAATGCAGAGTGAAAACATGGTCAGAAACTGAATGAAAGAACCATAAAATGGCCTCAAAATGTGTTATCAGTGCATTGATAACCTAAGATTACCAGCATAATAGTCTTTCTGAGTTACATTTACAAGAATTCTACTGAAACTACAGTTAGAACCAGACATGGAACAATGGACTGATTCCAAATTGGAAAAGGAGTATGTCAAGGCTGTATATTTTCACCCTGTTTATTTAACATATCCAAAATACATCGTGTGAAATGCTGGGCTGGATGATGAACAAGCTGGGATCAAGATTGCCAGGAGAAATAGCAATAACCACAGATATGCAGATGACACTATCCTTATGGTAGAAAGCAAACAGGATTAAAGAGCTTCTTGATGAATGTGAAAGAGGAGAGTGAAAAAGCTGGCTTAAAATTCGACATTCAAAAAATGAAGATCATGGCATCTGGTCCCATCACTTCATGGCAAATAGATGGGAAAACAATGGAAACAGTTACAGACTTTATTTTCTTGTGCTCAAAAAAACACTGAGGGTGATAATTGCAGCCGTGAAATTAAAAGACCCCTGCTCCTTGGAAGAAAAGAAATGAGAAACCTAGGCAGAGTATTATAAAGCAGAGACATCGCTTAGCTTACAATGGTCCGTATAGTCAAAGCTATGGTTTTTCCTGTAGTCATGTACGGATGTGAAAGCTGGGCAATAATAAAGGTCAAGTGTCGAAAAATTGATGCTTTTGAATTGTGGTGTTGGAGAAGACTCTTGAGAGTCCCTTGCACAGCAAGTAGATCAAACCAGTCAGTCCTAGAGGAAATCAACCCTGATATTCTTTGAAAGGACTGACATTGAGAAAATGGGCATGAGTTTGAGCAAACCCACGGTGATGATGAAGGACAGGAAAGCCTGATGTGTTGCAGTCCATGGAGTTGCAAAGAGTCAGACATGACTGAGAGACTGAATGACAAGAACAGCAAACTGAAGATAATCTGATAATATCGCATTCAAATTCTTTCTAAGAATAATCATGCATTAAACTCTAGAATATTGAATTATAAGGATATAGTCAGCCTCAATATGTAGAATTATATCCTATGAGACTAAAAATGACTTTGTTGTTTAAGGCAACATTGTACTGTGTTTTTCCAACTCAAGCAACAATTTCAAATGGGTACAAATTTTTGTAGTCAGTTCTCTTCTTGGCAGGAATGCTTTTAGAATTTGAAAATGGTGATGAGATTTTATGACCAATCACAGTCATGATACTTTTGCATTTGTAGTGTTTATGAATAATATTGATTCAAATGGAAATTCTTTGTTCACATAAACAGAAATTTCTTTTGATGGACAAGCATTTGGCCTGCAAATCTCTGTGGCGGTGGCAAGAGATATGATGTGTTTAAACTTCCCTGTTCTTTGTGGTGTCAAAAAAAAAAACCAAAAAACAACTTTGTTTCTTTGATTTCAGAATACAATGACAATTACCTATTCTGATCTCCTATACATTACTGCACATAACATGTTTCATCATACTCGGTTCTGGAGTTTCTGTTATCATGGATGTCTCAAACCTGGCACAGTCAAGGTAGCCTCAGTGGAGAAATTCTACTGCCCAGAAAGAAAGGCGAACATAAAAGAGGCTTGATTTACTTTCAAATAATAAGCCAGGTGTGTGACCAAAAATGAATTATGTCCTTCGGTTTTTCTTCCAAGGAAGTACATGTGAAAATCCTGCTGATTTTCAATAATTCTAGCACACAAAGCTCCCTCAAAATTTCCAGCAAACACAGGCAAGTTCTGAATGCAGGTGAGGCAATAATCATGACTCTCCTTCAGGGAACTGATTCTTCCTCTGTGCTACCTACATCTCACCAAAATCTCATTTGAAAAATACAGTGAGGCCACCCTGAGTTTCTGGCATTAGGTGAACCTTACATCATGACTAAATTTTTATTTTTATTTTTTCTTTAAGAATCACATCTGCTACCAAAGGAGAAATTGGAAAACTTTGAGAGTTGGGAACTGGATATTGAATAAAAGATTATGGATCCTGCTGTTGTAAGAAAATTGCTACAATTTCTTTCCTTACCCAGATACTCAGGGAGAGATAGTCTTATTTGCTTTTCCTTTATATAATCCAAAGGCAGAATTGGGGTACTTTAATTTGATGTGCTCCCTATGGTCAAAGCTGGAGTTCATGATGAAGAATCTCTGAATCTCAATCTCAGAATAATTTCAGAAAAAGCATACCTGTTGGGCAAACATATATAAACTTGCCCATCCTAGACATGTGGCAGGAACAGAGGAGGGTGTGCTTTATGGCACTAGATGCAGGGTAGATGTGCAAATACTTAAAGGTCCTTTCTCCTTCCCAACCTGTTACCCTAGGTGATGGCTTGATTTAAAATCATGTAAGGACTTTTTAACCCCAGTGTCTTGCATAATCTCTCTCAATTTCTTCCTAAAAGATCAATCCTTCTTCCCTTCCCTCTCCAGCTGCTCCCCACCCCCTTTCTTTCTCTAACAGCTATCTCATGGATACTTAACCATGAAATCTCCCTGTGTGAAGTCGCTCAGTCGTGTCCGACTCTTTGCGACCCCATGGACTGTAGCCTACCAGGCTCCTCCTTCCATGGGATTCTCCAGGCAAGAGTACTGGAGTGGTTTGCCATTTCCTTCTCCAGGGATCTTCCCAACCCAGGGATCAAACCCGGGTCTTCCGCATTCCAGGCAGAAATCTCCCTAGGTCTATTTATAATACTGATAGTGTCTGGTGAGTGAGAGCACCATTAGTCCTTCTCTTTTCATATTTGGGTAGGAATCAGGTTCACTGTATTAAAATTCTAGGGATCATAGCCTATCAGGTAACCAATGGGCTACTGCAGAGGAGAATTTTGAGCAACATCACTGAAGTCTCTGGTGGGGAGATGGAGCCACAAAAATGGGGGTCCCAGGGCTACCAGCCAGCCTCCAGAGCCTAGAATATGAGGAGAAGGATCATGATCAGCAGAGGAGGTGCCAAGGCAGAATATGACCAAGAGCATTTTTTGCAGAAGAAAACAAATGGTAGAGAAGGGACATTGGCAAATGTAGGTGTTTCTTACCTATGCCATGCCTAAGTATCACTAACACTTCTAAACTGCTGGAGAATTAACAGGACAATAGAATGTTGGTTTTAGTCTTGAAAAATGAAAAATCCAAAGTAGTAAAGCACAAGATATCCAGGTAGATATGAGAAAATAATGTCACCACCTCAAATGTCAGCTTAAATGTGTAGAAAGAAAAGCTTACTTCACAGCAGACAGAGTGAACTGCTCAAAGCTGGAACAGAGTGAACTCCTCTGTAAAGGA
>SJYH01008592.1:2903-17195 GCA_006408735.1 Sylvicapra grimmia | reverse complement strand
AGTGACCCCATGGACTGCAGCCTACTAGGCTCCTTCATCCATGGGATTTTCCAGGCAAGAGTACTGGAGTGGGGTGCCATTGCCTTCTCCAAGAGAGACCCTGCAGTTCTTCAATTTATTCCAGACATTGAGCAGAAACTCACCAACCAGTTTAAGCAAAGGAGGCAGGGGTGTCCTTGTGAAAACAAAGAAAGGGTTCACTGGGGGCCTGTTAATATCAAGACCATAGGGGTGTCCACATCCTCATCAGCCCTATGAATATAAATGACATTATATGGGGCATTCACAGCACTTTGGAGTGTGGGGGAGTTCTGCATGCTGTCTATGACTCGAGATCCAACAGCTGTGGTGGGAAGGAGGAGAGAGATGTGAAGAAGTCCTGTGTTTGGTGTAGAAGGATGAGCATCACATCTCTGAATGGAGAAGATGGCTGCTCTCTTTATGAGCTCTAGGGAGGGTAGTAAGTGGCAGTGGAATCAGCTTGGAAATTTATCTGTAAACTCAGAGATGCTCCAGTGTTCACTCTTCTCCTGGTGGAATATCCCTTTTATAGGCAATATTCATTCAAAAGTGCATTCTCTAATGTTGATATTTGGCAGAAAACAAAAATTCTGTAAAGCAATTATTCTTCAACTAAAAAAAATGATTTTTTTTTGAAAAAAGTACATTCTCCTAGACCTCTCTTTTTTTCCCTCTTTTTTTCTCTTAGACCTCTTGCTTTCTTATCTTCTTTACTTCTCTGTTTCTCACTGTTGAAAATTAGTGTTTAGTTTTGAAGGAGACACCAGAAAATATAATGTCATTCCTGTTCTTAATCTTCCTACAACCTGCTTTGGGAATCAAGAGGATTATCCAAGTGAATACATGATTGAGTAGTCAGTTTGGGGATTCAGATGGAAGTGCTACCAAATATTAGAGAAGGAAGAGGTCACCAGAAATTTGGCTAGAGAAATCAGATCACTTTAACATCACACCCATTTAGCGATCAATTTACATATGACAGGGACTCTGCAATGTAATTTTTTTTAAATGTAAATCTTCCCAACAACATCTGGAGATAACTATTATGATCCTCCTTTTAAAAAAAAGAATATTGAAGCACACAGAGTAGAACTTATCTTGGGCAAGACAGATTTTGCTTAGATAAGAGAGAAAGTGGTCACTTCTAGTGGGGAAATTTCTGAGCACTGCACTTACATGCACATGTGCCCACATAGGCAGTCAAACCCCCAGGAATCCAGGGCACTAGACCAACAGGCCAGCTTGGTCCTGGGTTAGGACATGGGGCCGTGTTAGAGGGAATCAGAGCAAAGGAGCCAGATAGTTAATCCTCAGGCAAAGATCCCCGGGGACTGCTAAGGTATGAACTGGAACACAAAGTTCAGTTAATAAAACCAATGTGTGGGCATACACACNAAGCACACAGAGTAGAACTTATCTTGGGCAAGACAGATTTTGCTTAGATAAGAGAGAAAGTGGTCACTTCTAGTGGGGAAATTTCTGAGCACTGCACTTACATGCACATGTGCCCACATAGGCAGTCAAACCCCCAGGAATCCAGGGCACTAGACCAACAGGCCAGCTTGGTCCTGGGTTAGGACATGGGGCCGTGTTAGAGGGAATCAGAGCAAAGGAGCCAGATAGTTAATCCTCAGGCAAAGATCCCCGGGGACTGCTAAGGTATGAACTGGAACACAAAGTTCAGTTAATAAAACCAATGTGTGGGCATACACACCGAGGAAACCAGAATTGAAAGAGACACATGTACCCCAATGTTCATTGCAGCACTGTTTATAATAGCCAGGACATGNTTTTTTTCTCTTAGACCTCTTGCTTTCTTATCTTCTTTACTTCTCTGTTTCTCACTGTTGAAAATTAGTGTTTAGTTTTGAAGGAGACACCAGAAAATATAATGTCATTCCTGTTCTTAATCTTCCTACAACCTGGTTTGGGAATCAAGAGGATTATCCAAGTGAATACATGATTGAGTAGTCAGTTTGGGGATTCAGATGGAAGTGCTACCAAATATTAGAGAAGGAAGAGGTCACCAGAAATTTGGCTAGAGAAATCAGATCACTTTAACATCACACCCATTTAGCGATCAATTTACATATGACAGGGACTCTGCAATGTAATTTTTTTTTAATGTAAATCTTCCCAACAACATCTGGAGATAACTATTATGATCCTCCTTTTAAAGAAAAGAATATTGAAGCACACAGAGTAGAACTTATCTTGGGCAAGACAGACTTTGCTTAGATAAGAGAGAAAGTGGTCACTTCTAGTGGGGAAATTTCTGAGCACTGCACTTACATGCACATGTGCCCACATAGGCAGTCAAACCCCCAGGAATCCAGGGCACTAGACTAGCAGGCCAGCTTGGTCCTGGGTTAGGACATGGGGCCCTGTTAGAGGGAATCAGAGCAAAGGAGCCAGATAGTTAATCCTCAGGCAAAGATCCCCGGGGACTGCTAAGGTATGAACTGGAACACAAAGTTCAGTTAATAAAACCAATGTGTGGGCATACACACCGNCTAGCAGGCCAGCTTGGTCCTGGGTTAGGACATGGGGCCCTGTTAGAGGGAATCAGAGCAAAGGAGCCAGATAGTTAATCCTCAGGCAAAGATCCCTGGGGACTGCTAAGGTATGAACTGGAACACAAAGTTCAGTTAATAAAACCAATGTGTTTAAAAAAAAAAAAAGAGAGAAGAGACAGAAACTGGATATAAGACAAAATGGATCAGAGAGAACTGGAATGACGCAGGGGTAAGGTATGAGCAAGAGATTCTACAGTGAAGCTTTTCAAACAGCATGGAGGGGTGGATGCTCACAGGATAGGTCACTGGGGAGCAGTCTGCTTGTCTTGAATATGAAGATGGTCAGAGGGACCCAACAGAGACCAAGACACAAGACCAAACTGGACCTGGCTGCAAACAGAATAGCCTACATGAGGCAATGTGTGTGTCTACCAGGTGTGAGGTCATAAAGCCAAAGGCAAGGCCAGGTCAGGAGGAGCTTTGAACACTAAGAGTTTGGACCCAAAGCACACAGCTATCAGAAGCCAATGGAGAGAAATAAGGTTTTAATTTCTCAACTTAAAAAAAAAATCCCACACCTATATTTTTGATAAAGTAACCCCCAAATGTGAAAAAATTGCTAATACTTTCAGAATTGTTTGCTTTGCAATTTGATCAGTGACCATGAGACAGACCATTTATAGGCATCAAACCCCAGTTTCAATGTGACTTACTTCTCCAAGGATTAGAGACAGTCAAGGCTTGATATTCAGATGAGACTTCCACAGCTAATCACTGTCACTCTAAAAGTAATTGACTCTCAAGTGGATAAAACTCCATATGTTTTCCGGAAGGAATTTAAATTGTCAGATTCTCTACTTGTATACGGAGAAGGCACCCCACTCCAGTACTCCTGCCTGGAAAATCCCATGGGTGGAGGAGCCTGGCGGGCTGCAGTCCATGGGATCACTAAGAGTCCGACATGACTGAGCGACTTCACTTTCACTTTTCACTTTCATGCGTTGGAGAAGGAAATGGCAACCTACTCCAGTGTTCTTGCCTGGAGAATCCCAGGGATGGTGGAGCTTGATGGGCTGCCGTCTATGGGGTCGCACAGAGTCGGACACGACTGAAGCGACTTAGTAGCAGTAGCAGCTACTTGTATAGTCACTCAAAAACTACTCGTTTCTAATTCCATAATGCCAGCTGTACTGTTATGAACCAACATCCTATCCCTTTGTCCACACAGATACACTCAATATAAAATACAGAAAATAGTAAATATATTATATCCAGGTTCTGAATGACAAATTCCAGAAAGAAAGACTGTGTCTCTCAACACATAACTGGTGCTGCTGACAGCTTGTAGCTACATATTTTACAGAGTCACAGAGACCCAGAACAGATCTGTTCTGTTCTGGGTCTCCTTACAGAGCATTCAAGGGTGTTAAGATTCATGCCTTTGATCAGAAGAGTTTGTATTGTGAGAGATGTCCATGTTGGCTTACTGGAGGAAGAAATACTGCTTTGCTTCCTTTCTCCCCCCAAAGAAGAAAGTAGAAATGTGGGCTTCATGATTGGCTAAGGCTCATATGGCCATTAAACACACCACTAACAAAGTCTTCATGGCACTGTACTTTATAGCAGCCTCCTCCCTACACACAGTTCTCTTTGTTTTTCCCATCAAAGCATTTCTTAAAATGTAGGCTTTCTGAAAATCTATTTTCTCACCACTTCCTTATGTCTTAATCTGTTCAGTCAGACTTTTGGCCATGATTCAATTGTGCCATGAAACTAAATAGCAACCTGTGGTCACAGTGTCCCTATGCCCTCCCCCTCCTTCTACTCCCCCTCCCCTCTTCCCACTTCTCCTCCCCTTCTCCTCCTCCCCACCGTCCTCCTGCTCCCTCTCTCTGCTCTCTCTGCAGCATTTGTCACTGCTCACTGCTTCTCCTTTGAGAAGCTCTCTCCTCTCCCAGTTTCCTGTACCCTCCCCCCAATTCCCTTTGGTGCTTCTTACTATTCTCCATCCCACCATCCAAGTCTACTTTATGACCTTCTTCCTTCTCCTGTCCTCATAATCACCCTGAAGTTATCTCCTTGTCCTTCTCTTCTCACCCAACTTTCATTCTCTGAGTGATTTAATTCCTGCTCATGCCTACAGTTACTTCCTTCCACAAGGATCTCTCCTGAATCAACACTACTCGCCATCCCCACTTGCACCAGCTTCCTACTTCCTGACTGACTGCTACATGCCTTGATGTGATCACCTGTGGAGCCTCACACTGGTGACATCGGGCTTGGACCTGATTGCAATGCCTGTGGAGCCTCACACTGGTAACATCCAGGGTGGACCTGATTGCTACGCCTGTGGAGCCTCACACTGGTAACATCCAGGGTGGACCTGATTGCTACGCCTGTGGAGCCTCACACTGGTAACATCCAGGGTGGACCTGATTGCTACGCCTGTGGAGCCTCACACTGGTAACATCCAGGGTGGACCTGATTGCTACGCCTGTGGAGCCTCACACTGGTAACATCCAGGGTGGACCTGATTGCTACGCCTGTGGAGCCTCACACTGGTAACATCCAGGGTGGACCTGATTGCTACGCCTGTGGAGCCTCACACTGGTAACATCCAGGGTGGACCTGATTGCTACGCCTGTGGAGCCTCACACTGGTAACATCCAGGGTGGACCTGATTGCTACGCCTGTGGAGCCTCACACTGGTAACATCCAGGGTGGACCTGATTGCTACGCCTGTGGAGCCTCACACTGGTAACATCCAGGGTGGACCTGATTGCTACGCCTGTGGAGCCTCACACTGGTAACATCCAGGGTGGACCTGATTGCTACGCCTGTGGAGCCTCACACTGGTAACATCCAGGGTGGACCTGATTGCTACGCCTGTGGAGCCTCACACTGGTAACATCCAGGGTGGACCTGATTGCTACGCCTGTGGAGCCTCACACTGGTAACATCCAGGGTGGACCTGATTGCTACGCCTGTGGAGCCTCACACTGGTAACATCCAGGGTGGACCTGATTGCTACGCCTGTGGAGCCTCACACTGGTAACATCCAGGGTGGACCTGATTGCTACGCCTGTGGAGCCTCACACTGGTAACATCCAGGGTGGACCTGATTGCTACGCCTGTGGAGCCTCACACTGGTAACATCCAGGGTGGACCTGATTGCTACGCCTGTGGAGCCTCACACTGGTAACATCCAGGGTGGACCTGATTGCTACGCCTGTGGAGCCTCACACTGGTAACATCCAGGGTGGACCTGATTGCTACGCCTGTGGAGCCTCACACTGGTAACATCCAGGGTGGACCTGATTGCTACGCCTGTGGAGCCTCACACTGGTAACATCCAGGGTGGACCTGATTGCTACGCCTGTGGAGCCTCACACTGGTAACATCCAGGGTGGACCTGATTGCTACGCCTGTGGAGCCTCACACTGGTAACATCCAGGGTGGACCTGATTGCTACGCCTGTGGAGCCTCACACTGGTAACATCCAGGGTGGACCTGATTGCTACGCCTGTGGAGCCTCACACTGGTAACATCCAGGGTGGACCTGATTGCTACGCCTGTGGAGCCTCACACTGGTAACATCCAGGGTGGACCTGATTGCTACGCCTGTGGAGCCTCACACTGGTAACATCCAGGGTGGACCTGATTGCTACGCCTGTGGAGCCTCACACTGGTAACATCCAGGGTGGACCTGATTGCTACGCCTGTGGAGCCTCACACTGGTAACATCCAGGGTGGACCTGATTGCTACGCCTGTGGAGCCTCACACTGGTAACATCCAGGGTGGACCTGATTGCTACGCCTGTGGAGCCTCACACTGGTAACATCCAGGGTGGACCTGATTGCTACGCCTGTGGAGCCTCACACTGGTAACATCCAGGGTGGACCTGATTGCTACGCCTGTGGAGCCTCACACTGGTAACATCCAGGGTGGACCTGATTGCTACGCCTGTGGAGCCTCACACTGGTAACATCCAGGGTGGACCTGATTGCTACGCCTGTGGAGCCTCACACTGGTAACATCCAGGGTGGACCTGATTGCTACGCCTGTGGAGCCTCACACTGGTAACATCCAGGGTGGACCTGATTGCTACGCCTGTGGAGCCTCACACTGGTAACATCCAGGGTGGACCTGATTGCTACGCCTGTGGAGCCTCACACTGGTAACATCCAGGGTGGACCTGATTGCTACGCCTGTGGAGCCTCACACTGGTAACATCCAGGGTGGACCTGATTGCTACGCCTGTGGAGCCTCACACTGGTAACATCCAGGGTGGACCTGATTGCTACGCCTGTGGAGCCTCACACTGGTAACATCCAGGGTGGACCTGATTGCTACGCCTGTGGAGCCTCACACTGGTAACATCCAGGGTGGACCTGATTGCTACGCCTGTGGAGCCTCACACTGGTAACATCCAGGGTGGACCTGATTGCTACGCCTGTGGAGCCTCACACTGGTAACATCCAGGGTGGACCTGATTGCTACGCCTGTGGAGCCTCACACTGGTAACATCCAGGGTGGACCTGATTGCTACGCCTGTGGAGCCTCACACTGGTAACATCCAGGGTGGACCTGATTGCTACGCCTGTGGAGCCTCACACTGGTAACATCCAGGGTGGACCTGATTGCTACGCCTGTGGAGCCTCACACTGGTAACATCCAGGGTGGACCTGATTGCTACGCCTGTGGAGCCTCACACTGGTAACATCCAGGGTGGACCTGATTGCTACGCCTGTGGAGCCTCACACTGGTAACATCCAGGGTGGACCTGATTGCTACGCCTGTGGAGCCTCACACTGGTAACATCCAGGGTGGACCTGATTGCTACGCCTGTGGAGCCTCACACTGGTAACATCCAGGGTGGACCTGATTGCTACGCCTGTGGAGCCTCACACTGGTAACATCCAGGGTGGACCTGATTGCTACGCCTGTGGAGCCTCACACTGGTAACATCCAGGGTGGACCTGATTGCTACGCCTGTGGAGCCTCACACTGGTAACATCCAGGGTGGACCTGATTGCTACGCCTGTGGAGCCTCACACTGGTAACATCCAGGGTGGACCTGATTGCTACGCCTGTGGAGCCTCACACTGGTAACATCCAGGGTGGACCTGATTGCTACGCCTGTGGAGCCTCACACTGGTAACATCCAGGGTGGACCTGATTGCTACGCCTGTGGAGCCTCACACTGGTAACATCCAGGGTGGACCTGATTGCTACGCCTGTGGAGCCTCACACTGGTAACATCCAGGGTGGACCTGATTGCTACGCCTGTGGAGCCTCACACTGGTAACATCCAGGGTGGACCTGATTGCTACGCCTGTGGAGCCTCACACTGGTAACATCCAGGGTGGACCTGATTGCTACGCCTGTGGAGCCTCACACTGGTAACATCCAGGGTGGACCTGATTGCTACGCCTGTGGAGCCTCACACTGGTAACATCCAGGGTGGACCTGATTGCTACGCCTGTGGAGCCTCACACTGGTAACATCCAGGGTGGACCTGATTGCTACGCCTGTGGAGCCTCACACTGGTAACATCCAGGGTGGACCTGATTGCTACGCCTGTGGAGCCTCACACTGGTAACATCCAGGGTGGACCTGATTGCTACGCCTGTGGAGCCTCACACTGGTAACATCCAGGGTGGACCTGATTGCTACGCCTGTGGAGCCTCACACTGGTAACATCCAGGGTGGACCTGATTGCTACGCCTGTGGAGCCTCACACTGGTAACATCCAGGGTGGACCTGATTGCTACGCCTGTGGAGCCTCACACTGGTAACATCCAGGGTGGACCTGATTGCTACGCCTGTGGAGCCTCACACTGGTAACATCCAGGGTGGACCTGATTGCTACGCCTGTGGAGCCTCACACTGGTAACATCCAGGGTGGACCTGATTGCTACGCCTGTGGAGCCTCACACTGGTAACATCCAGGGTGGACCTGATTGCTACGCCTGTGGAGCCTCACACTGGTAACATCCAGGGTGGACCTGATTGCTACGCCTGTGGAGCCTCACACTGGTAACATCCAGGGTGGACCTGATTGCTACGCCTGTGGAGCCTCACACTGGTAACATCCAGGGTGGACCTGATTGCTACGCCTGTGGAGCCTCACACTGGTAACATCCAGGGTGGACCTGATTGCTACGCCTGTGGAGCCTCACACTGGTAACATCCAGGGTGGACCTGATTGCTACGCCTGTGGAGCCTCACACTGGTAACATCCAGGGTGGACCTGATTGCTACGCCTGTGGAGCCTCACACTGGTAACATCCAGGGTGGACCTGATTGCTACGCCTGTGGAGCCTCACACTGGTAACATCCAGGGTGGACCTGATTGCTACGCCTGTGGAGCCTCACACTGGTAACATCCAGGGTGGACCTGATTGCTACGCCTGTGGAGCCTCACACTGGTAACATCCAGGGTGGACCTGATTGCTACGCCTGTGGAGCCTCACACTGGTAACATCCAGGGTGGACCTGATTGCTACGCCTGTGGAGCCTCACACTGGTAACATCCAGGGTGGACCTGATTGCTACGCCTGTGGAGCCTCACACTGGTAACATCCAGGGTGGACCTGATTGCTACGCCTGTGGAGCCTCACACTGGTAACATCCAGGGTGGACCTGATTGCTACGCCTGTGGAGCCTCACACTGGTAACATCCAGGGTGGACCTGATTGCTACGCCTGTGGAGCCTCACACTGGTAACATCCAGGGTGGACCTGATTGCTACGCCTGTGGAGCCTCACACTGGTAACATCCAGGGTGGACCTGATTGCTACGCCTGTGGAGCCTCACACTGGTAACATCCAGGGTGGACCTGATTGCTACGCCTGTGGAGCCTCACACTGGTAACATCCAGGGTGGACCTGATTGCTACGCCTGTGGAGCCTCACACTGGTAACATCCAGGGTGGACCTGATTGCTACGCCTGTGGAGCCTCACACTGGTAACATCCAGGGTGGACCTGATTGCTACGCCTGTGGAGCCTCACACTGGTAACATCCAGGGTGGACCTGATTGCTACGCCTGTGGAGCCTCACACTGGTAACATCCAGGGTGGACCTGATTGCTACGCCTGTGGAGCCTCACACTGGTAACATCCAGGGTGGACCTGATTGCTACGCCTGTGGAGCCTCACACTGGTAACATCCAGGGTGGACCTGATTGCTACGCCTGTGGAGCCTCACACTGGTAACATCCAGGGTGGACCTGATTGCTACGCCTGTGGAGCCTCACACTGGTAACATCCAGGGTGGACCTGATTGCTACGCCTGTGGAGCCTCACACTGGTAACATCCAGGGTGGACCTGATTGCTACGCCTGTGGAGCCTCACACTGGTAACATCCAGGGTGGACCTGATTGCTACGCCTGTGGAGCCTCACACTGGTAACATCCAGGGTGGACCTGATTGCTACGCCTGTGGAGCCTCACACTGGTAACATCCAGGGTGGACCTGATTGCTACGCCTGTGGAGCCTCACACTGGTAACATCCAGGGTGGACCTGATTGCTACGCCTGTGGAGCCTCACACTGGTAACATCCAGGGTGGACCTGATTGCTACGCCTGTGGAGCCTCACACTGGTAACATCCAGGGTGGACCTGATTGCTACGCCTGTGGAGCCTCACACTGGTAACATCCAGGGTGGACCTGATTGCTACGCCTGTGGAGCCTCACACTGGTAACATCCAGGGTGGACCTGATTGCTACGCCTGTGGAGCCTCACACTGGTAACATCCAGGGTGGACCTGATTGCTACGCCTGTGGAGCCTCACACTGGTAACATCCAGGGTGGACCTGATTGCTACGCCTGTGGAGCCTCACACTGGTAACATCCAGGGTGGACCTGATTGCTACGCCTGTGGAGCCTCACACTGGTAACATCCAGGGTGGACCTGATTGCTACGCCTGTGGAGCCTCACACTGGTAACATCCAGGGTGGACCTGATTGCTACGCCTGTGGAGCCTCACACTGGTAACATCCAGGGTGGACCTGATTGCTACGCCTGTGGAGCCTCACACTGGTAACATCCAGGGTGGACCTGATTGCTACGCCTGTGGAGCCTCACACTGGTAACATCCAGGGTGGACCTGATTGCTACGCCTGTGGAGCCTCACACTGGTAACATCCAGGGTGGACCTGATTGCTACGCCTGTGGAGCCTCACACTGGTAACATCCAGGGTGGACCTGATTGCTACGCCTGTGGAGCCTCACACTGGTAACATCCAGGGTGGACCTGATTGCTACGCCTGTGGAGCCTCACACTGGTAACATCCAGGGTGGACCTGATTGCTACGCCTGTGGAGCCTCACACTGGTAACATCCAGGGTGGACCTGATTGCTACGCCTGTGGAGCCTCACANATCCCACCCCTCTAGGTTGTCACAGAGCACTAGGATTGAGCTCCCTGTGTCACATGGAAAATTCCCACTGGCTGTCTATTTAACATATGGTCATTTATATGTTTTGGTGTTGCTATTTCAATTTGTTCACAGTGCATCTGTGTCTTCTTTTAAAAATTGACAGTGTAACCCTAACTGCAGACCCACCCAGGGCAACAATCCCAGTTGTGGAGAGGTGTGCTGGCCCATATCTTCTGTGACCTGGAGCAATTTTCAGAGGCAGCCTAAGGGCACCATGGGGACTGGGGTCCAGAGCCACCTCCATCCCCTTCTCACAGGCTAGCAGACGCCACCCTGGAGCAGAGTCCAGCCTTTGTGTTTTGTGTCTGTTTTGTTCTCAACAGGAGGGATTACTGGCCCTTCCTACAGGTGCTGAGGTCAGAGCTGGGACCAAGGTGTCCCTGAGCTCAGTAAGGAGGCCGTGACAAGGGATGAAATTGATAAATAAAGCACAGAGGCCCTTTCAAGAAAAGGCACTGAGAATGCCAGGAGGTCAAGACTGTTACCATGGCAATGCAGGGCTGGGACTGGGACAGCAGGGATGTTGACCATGAACAAGCAGCCAGAGGTCCCCAAAGCAGTGGGAAGCCCAGTTCCCTTCTCTCCCACCTCTGGTTGAGGCATCTCTGACCTCCAAAGAGGGAATACGCCTTTCAAAGCCAAGCAGGGCACCACGCAGCCTTGACCTTTCCCCTCCAGACAGCCTGCTCTGAAGCCCACTCTATGGAACCAGGTCTCCTCTTCTGCTACAGGCAGGGGAGAAAAATCACAGCCTCTTGGTTTCCTGTCCATCTTATTCTCTGCCAGAGCCCCTAAGTCAGGAAGATTATGTAGGTGGAGCAGGCATTGAAACATGTATAAAATCATATATGAAACGAATCGCCAGTCCAGGTTTGATGCATGATATTGGATGCTTGGGGCTGGTGCACTTGGACGATCCAGAGGGATGGTATGGGGAGGGAGGAGAGAGGGGGGTTCAGGACGGGGAACACATGTATACCTGTGGCGGATTCATGTTGATATATGGCAAAACCAATACAATATTGTAAAGTAATTAACCTCCAATTAAAATAAATAAATTTATATTTTAAAAAATCTGTCTGCCGATGCAGAAGACACAAGAGATGAAGGTTCGATCCCTGGGTCCAGAAGATCCCTTGGAGTAGGAAATAGCAAACTGCTGCAGTATACTTGCCTGGAAAATTCCATGGACAGAAGAGCCTGGAGGACTACAGTCCTTGAGTCACAAAGAGTCAGACATGAATGAGTGCACACATACACACACACACACACACACACACACACACGAGTGTGTGTGTGAGAGAGAGGATAAAAACTTTCCATACCAACACCAAGCTCTCTGGGCATATCAGTAAGAAATTCACTTGCCTGAAATGGAAACCTAATTAGAGGGACTTTAAAAACAAGTGTTTATGGTTCTCACATATCACAATGTCTGTCTGGGCAGTCCAGGGCTGGAGAAGCTGTTCAACTACTGGAGGCCAAGCCTCATTCTCCCTCCCTGTTTCACCACTCCCTGCATGTTGGCATTAATCTTTAAGCTGTTCCCTCTTAGTACAAGGGAGGTGCTGGGCTGCAGCACCTACAGATCTCATACTCATGTTTTGGACAGAAATATGAAAGAAGAAAAATGAAGCAGAAACATCCAAGTCAGGAAAGCAAACATTTCCAGAAACCCTAAAAAAAATTGTTTCTTTTTTTAAATAAAAGAAACGTTTTTATTTGGTCCATTGGAGCTCAAGTCTGGAAACCATCCATGGAGACTCATCCTAAAGAGATGGGGACTGAAAACTGATGTAATAGAAAAATCAAAAAGAGGAGGAGGCAGTCCTAAGATGGCAGAGGAATAGGACGAGGAGACCACTTTCTCCCCCACAAATTCATCAAAAGATCATTTGAATGCTGAGCAACTTCCACAAAACAACTTCTGAACGCTGGTGGAGGACACCAGGCACCCAGAAAGACAGCCCATTCTCTTTGAAAGGAGGTAGGACAAAATATAAAAGACAAAAAGAGAGACAAAAGAGTTAGGGATGGAGACCTNGAATGCTGAGCAACTTCCACAAAACAACTTCTGAACGCTGGTGGAGGACACCAGGCACCCAGAAAGACAGCCCATTCTCTTTGAAAGGAGGTAGGACAAAATATAAAAGACAAAAAGAGAGACAAAAGAGTTAGGGATGGAGACCTGTCTTGGGGAGGGAGTCGTGAAGGAGGAGAAGTTTCCAAACAGCAGGAAACCCCCTCACCAGCAGGTCTGTGGGGAGGTTTGGAATCTCAGAGGGCAACATAACTGGGAGGGGAAAACAAAAACCCACAGAATATGCACCTAACTGCAACTCCCAGTGGAGAAGTAGCCCAGACACTCGCTCCCGCCACCAGCAAGCGGGGACTGAACAGGGAGGAGCGGGCTGCATGCTTAGGTTAAGGACTGGGCCTGAATGCCCTGAGGACAATCTGAGGGAGATAACGTGAGATAGTAACCCAAACTGTGGGATAGCCAGAGAGAGAGATAAAAAAAAAAGAGAGAGAGAGAAAGAGAGAGAGAACTTTGCCGGAAAAGCCCTAACATAAGGCACTGCCAGCTTGCTCACAGAACAAAGGACTGAGCAAATACCAGAGGAGAGCTAGCAGGCTGTGGACTGGCCCATCCCTTAGCAAAGGCAGAGAAGCAGGCTGGCGACAGCCAGAGCCAGAAGGCAAGGGGCAAACTTGGCCCCAGACATGGCATCCTCTACCAAACTGTGAGCAGGCTCCCAGTTGCTAACCAAGTCTTCTCGGGATACTGGATGGTTGACATCTGCCAGGAGGGTCACAGCCAGAGATCAGCTCCCCAGAGGGGCTGAGATGGCACACGGCACACCTGAGACACACCTCCCGCAGCGCACCCAGGAAACTGTGCAGCTGGGACCGGGGAGGTGATTAAGATGCATCGCCCACCTGGGACAGTGCACTCGCCAAGTACCTGGTCACCTGAGCTGCTCAGAACTGGACACAAAACTCATGCCCAACCGAGTCTGTGCCCCTATGGAGTACCCGAGAACCTGAACCTGAGGAGCTTAGACCTGGGAAGTGCATGAAACCCAGGGCCTACTTTGGACCCTGGGCCCTGCTGAGCAACCTGAAACCTGAGCAGTGTAGACCAGGAAAGCACATGCACTGTGAGCAGAGGGCAAACCCAGTGTGGTCCATACACTGCGAGCACTCCCCACACACGCCAGTGATATTTGTTTGCTGTGTTTCTCCCTCCCTACAGCAAACCGAACAAGTGAGTCCAAATAAGTGACCACCTTCTACCCCTTGTG
>SJYH01008591.1:37328-49512 GCA_006408735.1 Sylvicapra grimmia | reverse complement strand
GATGACCCCTGTGTGGGGGCCATGGGTGTTGGCTGGGGAAGGGGTAGATGGGTGTGGACCCGCAGGGAGAGGGGTGCTGGGCAGGGCTGGGTGGCAGGTCAGCCTGCCTCCAGCAGAAGGCTGTGGGGCGTGGGCGTGTGGTAGGGTGTGGGTACACCCAGGAAAACCTGGGGGACGTGCTGCAGCCTCTGGGGGTCAGCAACCGGTGCCAGAGCTGGAGACACCATGGGAAGGGCCTGGTCGCACTCTGCAGACCAACTGCTGGGCTGCCCAGCGGGGATGAATAGGCGACAGGCTGTGGTCCAGGCCACGCCGATGTGAGCTGCCCAGGCTTTCTGGACACGTGTCTCTGGGGCCAGGAGCCTGTGGACACCTTGCCTCTCAGGGCTGCACAGCCTGTCCCCCCACCTGGGCTGAGCTGCCTGAGCTGGCCCCACAGCCGCCACACACAGGGAGTGGCCTCTGTCAGCTCTCCCGCTCTGCCCCTCTGGTGAGGCCACATTCCTGGCTGCCTCACCCCCACTCCATCCTGGGGACCAGCCCCTGAGATCAGCCTGTCGGGCAGGAGAGGCCTTGTGGGCTGTGTGACCTCGGCCCAGGCCCTGGCCTCGCTGAGCTCAGGGCAGCACGTGGATGAGGTGGACACTGATGCCTCCTGGCCTCCATCCCTGAGGGGGCATGCGAGAATCTCCCTCAAGCCTCCAGGTCCTCTGGCACAACCCAGCCTGGACCAGGGGACACTTCCATCGTGGTTGGTACCGGGTGATGGGTTTGAACCTGCTCGGAAGCTCCCAGGGGCTGTGTTCCATCCTGCAGAGACAGGCCCGCGGTGGCTTTGCTCGGTGGCTGGTGTGGGACTCGTGGGCATGTGGCCCCCTGACGGCGGTCTGGGGAAGGATGGGGGCACGGGGCGTGGTTTCTGCTGCACACACATCACTCAGGATCACCTGAGGAAGGACCCGATTTTGCTCAAGTGCTGTTCCAATGTGACCCTTCCTGGCACTGAGTGGGTGGCTGGGAGTGTGGTCCCAGTGCCAGGGAGCTGGGGGGTGTTGGCCTGCCATCTGGCCTCTCAGTGGAGGGCAGCTGCCTGCTCGAGGCCCAGAGGAACTCTGTGCCAGGCCTGCTGAGTGCATCATCCCCTTCTGTGCTGTGGTGCGGACACCACCACCACCACCCACTTTACAGACAGGACAGTGGAGGCCGAGGGGACTTGGGTAGACCCACGTCCTGGCAGCCCCTCCTGCTGCTTCACCTAGATGCTCCCTGTCCCCCACCCCAGCCCCAGGGCTGCAGAGGGTGTTCTGACCCCTGTCACCATCAGCCCTGTGCCCCTGAGGAGTCCCTCCGCCCAGTTTTGCTGATGTTAGGCCACCATTAATCCACCTCCTCATCTCTTATTCATCAAAGCCACGTGCAGCAGCTGCCAGGGCCGCGCAGGGAAGGGGTGACAGCCCGACCCCCGGCAGCCGCATCCCTGCATCCCGCTGGGCCTGCCCAGCTCTGAGCACCTCCAACCTCCACAGCAGTCAGAGGCCTCTTCCCACAGGGCGGCCTCAGGGGTTCACCCTGCAGGGAGTGCCCTCCTACCCGCGGGAGGCGTGTGCGTGACACCACGGCGGCCCTCACGCAGCCCCGACCCCCAGTCCCACGGCCAGCCTCTGGGATGGGAGCCTGGGCCTGGGGAGGAGCTGCGTGGAGCTGTGGCCCTGGCCCCTGCCCCCTGCCCCTGGCTGCACCTGCTCCTTCTCCTGACTCCCAGGCTGGGCTGAGTCCCCAGGGCTCCCTGCGGGCAGGCGCAGTGTCCCGTCTCAGAGAGTGTAGGTCGCCGGCCCCTGCCTGGGTGCCAGCTGGGGCCAGGCCGGGGCCTGAGTAGGACACTCCTGGCCCCCGGGGAGCCCAGAGTCTGTGCAGGGGCTGCACTCCCGAAGGCAGGGGCCCCAGGCTTCGCCCCAGGCCGCAGGCTTGATTCGCGCCCCTCCCCCACGCCTGCAGGGAATGCGGATCTTTCCAGAGCCACCCACCCAGCAGTGACAGCTAAATCGGGAGTCGCTGTTCACACCAGGAGCCCGGCGAGTGGTCAAAACCGGGTCGGGGGAGGGGGCACTGGGCCCACAAGCGCCCAGCGGGGTGGGGAAGGTGGCTGGGGCTGCCAGGTGGAGTGGGCATGCAGACCCGCCCGGAGCCACAGGGAGAGGTTCCTGTGGGGCCGACCCGGGCTGAGTGAGAACCCAGTGTGCTTTTCCTGGGGTTCCCTGGACCCCGAGACCTTCTCCAGGTTGCCGCAGTTCATGGGGCGTGAAGACTGACTCCATTCTCCGGGTGGAGGGGCTGAGAGCAGGGTAGGGCCAGTCAGCTGGAGCTCAGCGCTCGCCCCCGAGTGCACTGTGAGGCCCCTGGCCCTCCTCCCCTCAATGCCCTCATCCACTCCATTTCTCAGTCATTTAGCCATTCAACAAACACACTGAAGGCCCACTCCAGACACCCTTAAGTCTCTCCAGACTCAGGCCCTCTCACTCTCACGATACAGATGGGGAGGTTGAGCTCCAGGGGGAAAGCCTTGTCCTGGGGTCACTTCTGTACTGAAGGGTCACCCAGAAGCCCGCAGGGACTGACGTCCAGTGGAGCGGGCAGCTGAAGCGGAGCCAGCTTGGGATTCACCCACCGCCCTGACACCTTGCTGGGGGGCTCAGCCTGAGGTCCTGAGGCTCTGCCCCTGGCAAATGGCTCTTCACCCTGGAGCCACAGGACAGAGGGCCATGCCGCACACCCCAGACTATTCTGGAGCGAGCCTTGCCTTGCCCCCTGCCCCATGCCCAGGGTCACGAGCAGGGAGCAGGCCAGGGCCCAGACCTTGCCTTCAAGTGATAGAGGCCTCAGTGGCCAGTCCTGGAGACTAGGGTGCTGCCTGGGACTCGCCAGGTGCAGTTCCGAGCTTCCTCGTCTGTTCAACCGGCTCTATCGCCCGCCTTCCCCTGGGGCTGAAGGGCATGTGTGCAATGTCTGGCTTGAGGAGGGGGCTCCAAGGCGGCTGCATCAGCAGGCAGGCCTCTGAGACCGGGGTATTTTTAGCCAGGATTCCTGCTGACAGGCCAGGCTGGCCGAGGTTTGCTGCCAGCCGCAGAGGCGCTTCTCCCAGCCTGCATCAGGACATACAGGGTCTGCCCCCCAGCCCAGCCCCTGCTTCGGGCCCCTGCCCCTCACCCGTCCAGGTGCAGCCTTTCCGGTCAAGGGGCTGACACTCCGGGAACTGAGCCTGGCCCTGGGGAAACGCTGAATTCAGGTGAGGGGAGACTCTGCTACGGAGCCATCTGCTGCCCAGGTCCTGGGCCTCGGGCTCGGGCTGCCACTCCTGACCCGCCTGAGGGTGGGGTTTCTGGGAGGCACCAGTCAGCGCACGGGCTCCCGGCTGCAGGGTCTGTCTGAGGGCCCCCTGGCTGCTGCCTCTCTGCCCCGCTGCTGGCCCCCTCCGGAATGACTAGTCAGCAGAGTGGCCAGAGCCATCAGCCCCTGGCCCGGCTCCTCGCCCCCCGGACACCCCTGCCCAGTGCCGCCCACCTGCTCCGGCCACTGGGTCTCTCTAGCCTGTCCTACAGGGTGGGCTGCTCTGCATGTGAACACGGGGCCACGCCTGGGCCTGCAGAGCTTCCTGGCTCAGCCAGAACCGTGTCTCTTCCCACAGGCAGGAGAGGACACCCAGAAAGGTACTGTGCCCGGGCCGCGCCCTCCGCACGCTCCACTCCCCGGGGGCAGGGGCCGAATCACGGTCCAGCACGCTGGACAGCGCCGCGCCTGCGCACTCTGCGCGAGGGGCAGGGGGCGGGGCCGCGGGCGCAGGTCAGGGGCGGTGGCCTGGCGCGGGGGTGCGTCGGGCGGGGGCCCCGCTGGAGTGCCGACTGGTGGTTCTCTGGGTAAATCAGGAGGCCCTGCCAAAGTAATTCTGAGCAAGCAAAGAAACCCAGGAAAAAATTTTAAAATAAGCATACTGAGGGAGACAGGCCATGTGGCATCCGAAAATATACTCTAGAACACAGTAATTAACACAACCCATGGACAGTCAGATGATGGAAGAGAAAGCCCAGAAAGAGGCTTCAGTGCGAATGTGAGACGGGAGCAGGTGAAATCCAGGAGGAGAAACGGATTATCCAATAAATAATTCAAAATATATAACAAATACATCATTTAGGACAACTAAACAGACATTTGGGGGATATGTTTGGATTCCCTACCCCACTCCTGATACTGAAATAAGTTCCAAATGGACTACAGCTTTAAAAAGGATAAAAACCACAAAACTACTAGAAGAAGGAAAAAACCCTGTAAATTGAATCATTCCAAGAATTATACAAAAACCAGAGTCGGATATATCCGACCTCATAAAAATAAAAGGCAGATGCTTGACAGTGAGTGGGGGGCACAAGATAAAAAGGTAAACAGCATACTGTGGGAGTATCCGCGACTCACCTCACAAAAAGACACTTGCTGTTACATTCAAAGAATTCTCACCCATCAGTTGGGAAAAGACCAACAACACAAGAGAAAGTGACCAAGATATGACATGAGTCCATCAAAACAGGCTCAATCTGACTCAAAATAAGAAACATGCAAATGTGAATTGCGGTGGGATGAGCGACTTCCCTGGCAATCTGGTGACTAAGTCTTCACCATCCAGTGCAGGGGGTGTGGGTTCAATCCCTGGTCAGGGAACTAAGATCCCATGTAGTTTGTCTCAGATGCCACGTGGTGTGGCCAAAAATTAAAAAAAAAAAAAAATGACAGTGAGATGCCATCTCCTGACCCTCTGACAGGGCAACAGAGTCCGTTAAGGCTCAGGGACTCACGTTGTGAGAGAGGTGGTGGAGGTTTAGTTGCTAAGTCATGTCTGACTCTCTCAACCCCGTGGACTGTAGCCCACCAGGCCNGGCTCTATCGCCCGCCTTCCCCTGGGGCTGAAGGGCATGTGTGCAATGTCTGGCTTGAGGAGGGGGCTCCAAGGCGGCTGCATCAGCAGGCAGGCCTCTGAGACCGGGGTATTTTTAGCCAGGATTCCTGCTGACAGGCCAGGCTGGCCGAGGTTTGCTGCCAGCCGCAGAGGCGCTTCTCCCAGCCTGCATCAGGACATACAGGGTCTGCCCCCCAGCCCAGCCCCTGCTTCGGGCCCCTGCCCCTCACCCGTCCAGGTGCAGCCTTTCCGGTCAAGGGGCTGACACTCCGGGAACTGAGCCTGGCCCTGGGGAAACGCTGAATTCAGGTGAGGGGAGACTCTGCTACGGAGCCATCTGCTGCCCAGGTCCTGGGCCTCGGGCTCGGGCTGCCACTCCTGACCCGCCTGAGGGTGGGGTTTCTGGGAGGCACCAGTCAGCGCACGGGCTCCCGGCTGCAGGGTCTGTCTGAGGGCCCCCTGGCTGCTGCCTCTCTGCCCCGCTGCTGGCCCCCTCCGGAATGACTAGTCAGCAGAGTGGCCAGAGCCATCAGCCCCTGGCCCGGCTCCTCGCCCCCCGGACACCCCTGCCCAGTGCCGCCCACCTGCTCCGGCCACTGGGTCTCTCTAGCCTGTCCTACAGGGTGGGCTGCTCTGCATGTGAACACGGGGCCACGCCTGGGCCTGCAGAGCTTCCTGGCTCAGCCAGAACCGTGTCTCTTCCCACAGGCAGGAGAGGACACCCAGAAAGGTACTGTGCCCGGGCCGCGCCCTCCGCACGCTCCACTCCCCGGGGGCAGGGGCCGAATCACGGTCCAGCACGCTGGACAGCGCCGCGCCTGCGCACTCTGCGCGAGGGGCAGGGGGCGGGGCCGCGGGCGCAGGTCAGGGGCGGTGGCCTGGCGCGGGGGTGCGTCGGGCGGGGGCCCCGCTGGAGTGCCGACTGGTGGTTCTCTGGGTAAATCAGGAGGCCCTGCCAAAGTAATTCTGAGCAAGCAAAGAAACCCAGGAAAAAATTTTAAAATAAGCATACTGAGGGAGACAGGCCATGTGGCATCCGAAAATATACTCTAGAACACAGTAATTAACACAACCCATGGACAGTCAGATGATGGAAGAGAAAGCCCAGAAAGAGGCTTCAGTGCGAATGTGAGACGGGAGCAGGTGAAATCCAGGAGGAGAAACGGATTATCCAATAAATAATTCAAAATATATAACAAATACATCATTTAGGACAACTAAACAGACATTTGGGGGATATGTTTGGATTCCCTACCCCACTCCTGATACTGAAATAAGTTCCAAATGGACTACAGCTTTAAAAAGGATAAAAACCACAAAACTACTAGAAGAAGGAAAAAACCCTGTAAATTGAATCATTCCAAGAATTATACAAAAACCAGAGTCGGATATATCCGACCTCATAAAAATAAAAGGCAGATGCTTGACAGTGAGTGGGGGGCACAAGATAAAAAGGTAAACAGCATACTGTGGGAGTATCCGCGACTCACCTCACAAAAAGACACTTGCTGTTACATTCAAAGAATTCTCACCCATCAGTTGGGAAAAGACCAACAACACAAGAGAAAGTGACCAAGATATGACATGAGTCCATCAAAACAGGCTCAATCTGACTCAAAATAAGAAACATGCAAATGTGAATTGCGGTGGGATGAGCGACTTCCCTGGCAATCTGGTGACTAAGTCTTCACCATCCAGTGCAGGGGGTGTGGGTTCAATCCCTGGTCAGGGAACTAAGATCCCATGTAGTTTGTCTCAGATGCCACGTGGTGTGGCCAAAAATTAAAAAAAAAAAAAAATGACAGTGAGATGCCATCTCCTGACCCTCTGACAGGGCAACAGAGTCCGTTAAGGCTCAGGGACTCACGTTGTGAGAGAGGTGGTGGAGGTTTAGTTGCTAAGTCATGTCTGACTCTCTCAACCCCGTGGACTGTAGCCCACCAGGCCCCTCTGTCCATGGGATTCTCCAGGCAAGAATACTGGAGTGGGTTGCCATTCCCTTCTCCAGGGGATCTTCCCGACCCAGGGATTGAACCCGGGTCTCCTGCACTGCAGGCAGATTCTCTACCTACTGAGCTGCAGGGGAAGTCCTGTGAGAGAGGGCACACCTGCGTGGAGGGCCGGGGGTGAGGAGGGAAGAGCACCCTCAGGTGGGGCTGGGCTGCCAGATGCTTGGAGACGGAGTGAGAGGGACACACGCTCCTGGGCCCCTTTTATCCACATCTCAGGTTGGAGATCCAGTGACAACAGAAAATAAATCATTATTTGCAAATAGCCCAAGTGCCCCCCCTCCAGCTGTGGCGGGCAGCGGGCAGGGGCTCTCCTGGTGCCCAGCCATGTGGAGCCCGCACCAGGCGCCCCGCCATCTGCCCGTGCCCTCGCTGGCATGGGGCCAGACTGACAGGGGCGTGGAGGCCCTGCACCCCCAGCCCCCCAGGAGGGCCGCCGCTTCTCCCCGGAGGTCCTGTCGACTTTGCCCACACCTCTGAGTCACGTCCCAGCCATGCCCGCTTGTCATGGGCCGGCAGACCCTGGTCTCCCATCAGCCGGCTGCGTGTCCCCAGGCAGGCCCTTGCCCTTCCAGCCTCAGGCCCCTGTTGCTGAAATGGGGTGACACCAACTTCTCAGGAGGTGCAATTAACAAGCGAGGGGCAGGCAGGAGGGATGTGGGGGGAGCGGCCTCCCTGGCAGTGTCCCTGGCTTTGCAGATACCGTGTGGGGCTGTCCATGGGAGGTGCGGAGACGACAGTCTCGTTTGGAGAAGAGGTGGGTAATTTAGGAGCGCTGCCTGGAAGAGGCAGGTGGCTGCTCCTGAGTGCTGGGCCGGGGCGGCTAAGGCTGACTGTCCTCTCCTCAGGGACCCACTTCGTACCCATGAGCAGTGAGGGGATGCTTGACCTGCCGGAGTGCTGGGCAGCCCCTGGGGCTGCGCTTTGTGGACCAGAGCCGGGCGGGACCTGCTCTCACTGAAGCTGAGCATGGTCTCCCTTGTCCATCTCTCACCAGCTTGTCTTGGCCTGGTAGAGCCTTTAGGGGGGAAAAGGTCATCTTTCCAGTGGAGGCTGATGGAGGCGGGATGGCAGTGGGAAGGGGCTGAGAACTGGGGGAGACGCCTGCAGAGGCTGTTCAGCTGCCCAGTCAGAAGCGCCTCCTGTGTACCCCTCGGGGAGCAGGCTGTGCCCCACGCAGGCCCCAGGATGGGGAGACCCCATGTGGGGGACCGGGCTCCCAGGAAGGAGAGTCCAGCCGCAGGAGCGTGGATCACAGCCGCAGGCGCGTCAGGTGCTGAGCGTGGTGCAGACGTGGCCGCGGCCTGGCCCAGGCCACAGACGGGGCACTGAGGCCCAGGAGGGCACCCTCGTGCACAGGAAGCGAGGAGGGGGAGCCCACAGCCTGGTGAGTGGGCGGGGGTCACCGTCTCTGCCCCGCCAGGCCTGGGTCCCACGAGCCCCCGATGCCCGGTGTGTTGGGGGCCCCGGTGATGAACCACACCTCTGCGTCCCTTTGTTCTTGAGGAGTTTCAGGGACTCAGCGGCAGCTCCTTCAGTGGGTAAAGGGCATCAAGTAAAAAACGGAGGAAAGAAGAACGGAGTGCAGGCTGCAGTTGGTAACAGCGGCGTGTCAATATCGGTTCACTGGTCGCACGTCCTAGGCAGAATGTTAACAACGGGGGACCGGATGGGCACCGCATGGGAGCGCCCTGTGCTGTGCTCTTGGTTCTTCTCTAAATGCAAAGACTGTTCTGAAATTTTAACGTTTATTTGAAAAAAGAAGAAGAAGAGATGGGGGGGGGGGCTCCCCTGGTGGCTCAGTGGTGGAGAGTGCACCTGCCAGTGCCGGGGACATGGGTTCGATCCCCGGTCCAGGAAGACCCCACGTGCCTTGGAGCTCCTAAGCCCGGGAGTCACAGCCGCCGAAGCCTGCGTGCCGCTCGGCCCGTGTTTGCAGCCAGAGAAGCCACCCCACGGAGACACCCGCGCTCTGCAAGTAGAGAGGAGAGAAAGCCCGCGCAGCGATGAGACCCAGCACAGTCAAGAATAAACAGATAATGCTTCTAGAAAAAGACGTGTGGGGTCTATAGGAGGGAGCAGGAGGATCCTCCCTCCTGGACTACCTGTTTCCTCCCCGCTGGGCCCAGCACCGTGCTGCCCCCTCCCCACGCCCCCCAGCACCCGCTGAACCGCTCTTCCGGGCGGGGGGAGGCCCGGCGGGCGTGACCGTTGGGCCTGGCGGTGGGTTCTGAGTTAGGCCAGCTCTCACTCTGCACTCAGCACCCAGCCCGGCTTGGGCGCTTTGGAGCTCCCAGAGGGCTGGGGCCGTGGGCTGGGTCCTCCCCCTCCTTCTCTGGGGGTGTGGCGCCTTCAGTCTCTTCTGCAGAAAGCAGGGCGCTCTGGGCGACACCAGGCCCGAGGGGCAGACAGACACGGGTCACCCCTGCCCACCCCACGGCCCCGGAGCTCTGTCCTTCCCTCCTTGAGTGGCGGCCTTGTTGCCAGGCTGGGGCTCCTGCGACAGCACAGGGGCTGGGTGGCCCCTGCGAATCTCCGGGGGGTCGGGGAGCTCGCCTGTGCACACTGGGGCTTGCCCAGCCATGCCCGCCTGCTGGAGGAGGGCCCCCAGGGCTCTGCTGCAGGAAGCTTTCCCTTCGCTGGGCCTGGGCACCCAAAAGCTCAAACCAGGCGATGTCTGCCTGCTTGTCTCCAGGAGTGACGAGAGGCCGAGGGCCCAGCTCTGTTACTGACCACTGTGAGCCAGCCCCTAGGGCCCGACATACCGGAGGCTCTGTCAGTCCCAGCCTCCGCCCCCTTCTCCTTCCACAGCCGGAGGCCTCACCAGGGGCTCTCCTGGAGCCTGGAGCCCTGACCTGGCCCCACGGTGCCCACAACCACCGGAAGCCCTCGTCTGGGGAGCTGGGGCACAGTGGGTGGTCCTGGGAGGTGGCCAGGGCCCTTCTCTGCTGGGACTGGGTCTGCACGTGCACCAGACCCCACGCGGGCATCTCCTGGCTTCTGTGACGGCATCGCCCAGTCATGACAAGGGAAACCAGGGCCCCCCAGGCTCTTTGCAGAAGGCAGTGCCTGCTCCCAGGAGTTTCCCGTTAAACACGGAGGGAGGGCTGCCCGGGGGCCTGGGCCCTGTTGCGGGGTCCCGGCCTACATGCCCTCCGCGCTTTGTGTTCACACCCCTCGCCTGCTCTAGGGCCTGGGACCGTGGTCCCCTCAGCGCTCCCTGTGGGGGTGAGGGCTACCGTGGGCCCAGGGCGTCCAGGCCAGGGATGGCAGGTGCAGAGTGCGGCCCCATGGGGCGTGGGGAGCAGCCTGGCTCCCGTTCCCCCACCGTAAACTCCCACGAAGGCCCTCACCAGCCAGCCTGCTGTGGGGCGTGGGGCAGCCAGTGAGGTCCCTGCTGGGTCGACCTCTCCAGACTGCCTGGGTTGGACACAGGGGCAGGGTCTCCTCCTAAGCCGTGAGGCCCCCGCAGAGCCCAGCCCCTCACCCTGACGTCTGGGGACAGGTGTCTGAGGGCTGATGGTTGCTTCTATCAGGTGGAGGGGACCACTGAGCCTCAAGGTTGTCCCAGATGCCCCCGAGGGCCACAGTGAGCAGGTGGCACCCCAAAGGGCCAGCTCCCCACGCCGTGCCAGGGGCCGGGAGGGCAGTGGCAGCAACTGGGAAGCTCTGTGTGGACGCTTCCAGTTGCCTGAGTCTGAGGAGGTGATTAGAGGGTAGACTGTGGGGAGATGAAGTGTGAGTGGTGTTCAGGGTGTGGAGAAAGACCCTGAGACACCGTGAGTGGGGTGACTCGGACTCAGCGCTGCACAGTGGACCTGCAGACCAGAGGGGGCGGGTGGTCTGGGGTCAGGGGCCTGGACCGTGCCTGCTGTGGGCTTGCACGGCCTGAGCCTCACGGGCCCTGGGGGCACTCCACAGCTGTGCCCTGTGCACACAGCGGCTTTGCCCGGGAGTGAGGAGGGCGCGTCTGCTCCACTGCGCACACCCGCGTGGTGCCCACGTGCCCAGCGCCTCCTGGGCTTCATAGAGATTGCGGGAGTCGGGGCCGCTAAGCCTCAGTGTCCCCCGCTCTGAATAAGATCCTGGGAGAAGCAGCGGGAGCCAGTCGTGGCCGAGCCTGGCGTTTCACGGGATGGGGAGGAGGCGGCATGAGCCACCAGCGTCCCGGCTTCCCCCAGCGGCCCGCCGGGACAGGAGGGAAAGCCTTGAAGTGCCAGGGCTTTGAATCCCATCTCCATGGCAACGTGTGGGCACAAAGGGCTGGGTGAGCTGGCTGCGGCAGCGCGAGGCTGTGGGGAGAAGGGGCCTTTCATTTACGGGGACGGAGCGCGGGGAGTGGGGCTCTTCCCAGCCAGGCCCGGCCGAGCTCTGGAGGCTGTGCCCAGCGCCCAGCGGCCAGCACCAGCCCGCACAGCCCCAGGCCCCCTGGCCCACCCCAGAGGGCAGAGCAGTCAGTCACGGGGGTAAATGAGTCGCGGGCAGGGCTGCAGCGAGCGTCCGGCGCACACCCAGCCTGAGAAGCCGCCCAGAGGCCCCGGGGCGGAGGGAGCCCCGCCGTCCCCGGCACCCGAGTCTGCAGGGCGTGCTCACTAGAACGGATGCAGGGCATGTGGCAATGTGGCTGAACTCAGCTGCCACCTAAGGGCCTCTCAGAGAAGGAGACTGGGATGGGCCCAGCCCAAGAGCAAAGGCCCTGAGGCAGGACAGAGCTGGGAGAATCTAGGGTGGGTGGGACGCTGGGAGCCCCCCACAGACCCCCTCAAGCCCAAACCCGGCCGCCGGCGCTTGCCCCTCCAACGTCAGGCTGGAGGCGTGTCCTGCCTGCTTCTGCTGCACCCACTGTCCAGCCCTGCTTCCAGCTGCCGGCCCCACCTGGCCCGAGCGCCCCTCAGCGCTCACACCCGTCCCTGAGCCGCCACGTGCAAGGGACATAGGCCAGAGAGATACTGACCCAGAGACCTGGGGGCCGCCCAGAAACCACCCCCGGGAGGCAGGGGTTTCCCTGCACTTTTAAAAACATCCGGGTCCCCACCCCCCAGGTCTGGGGAGGATGCTGGGAAGCCACGGACCCCTGTGCTCAGGTGTCCCCGCCACGCGCCAGACGGGAGTTTTCACCCGCTCCACGCGCCAGCACTTCTGTGTGCATTGCTTCAGCCTCAGGAAACTCACACCCCTCACACCTCTTCACACCCCTCACACCCCTCACATCCCTCACACCCCTCACACACCC
>SJYH01008591.1:14455-25465 GCA_006408735.1 Sylvicapra grimmia | reverse complement strand
CGGAGCCTGGCGGGGGCGGGGCCGGGGCGCCTATTTAGGCAACCCCGGCGTGGGCGGACAGCAGCCATGGGTCTCCGGCGGCCGTCGTGGGTGCAGCTTTCCGCCCTCTGTCGCCGCGCCCCGCTGTCTACGGCGCCGGCGGCCCGAGAGCAGCCCGCCGCGGGCCCGGGAGCCGAGCCCGTGTGCGGGCCGGCCGAAACCGCGCGGCCGCCGGTGCCCGCCGTGGACTTCGGCAACACGCAGGAGGCGTTCCGGAGCCGGCGCAGCTGGGAGCTGGCGCGCAGCCTGCTGGTGCTGGGCGTCTGCGCCTCGCCCGCGCTGCTGGCGCGTCACGAGCAGGTGTGCGGGGCTGCGGGGCGGGGATGCGGCCGGGCCCCGCGGACCTTGCCCCGCCTGGGAGCCGTTACGAGGTTTCAGGGTGGAGAGCGGGCACTCGGGAGCGTCGCCCGTGGCCGGGAAGTTAGGAAGGGCGGTGTTTCCTGCACGTGGTTTTCGGGCAGTGAATTTTATTACATGTCAGTTGTGGGTCGTTGTTCAGTGGCTCAGTCGTGTCCGATTCTTTGCGACCCCATGGACTGTAGCCCGCCAAGATCCTCTGTCCATGGCATTTCCCAGGCAAGAATACTGGAGTGGGTTGCCATTTTCTACTCTAGGGGATCTTCCCGACCCAGGGATCCAACCCAGGTGTCAGGTATTGCAGGCGAATTCTTTACCATAGCAACTGAAAACAAAAACCAGTCTAAAGTTTAAGCTGTATAGTGCCTGCAGTAATACACAGTGTTCACTGGAGATTAAAATCGAATGTCATCTGCTTTGCTGAAAAGGTAGCCTGGCCGTGTGCCGCTCATAGCCTGGAACCCCAGAGTTCTTGGAAGCTAGGGTCCCCACACGTGACCATCGTGAACAGACAGTGTTGAGAGAGAACGGGAAGCTGCTCAAAAATCTGACTTTTGAAACTTGAGCACAATGACTTTGAAAAGTGTGAGGGATTTGGGAAATTAAAAAGCAGAAGTGTCTCAGCTGCTGTCGGTCAGGGTGACCCGGGAACAGTTTAAAAGCAAGGGTCCAGTTGGTGCTGAGGGTCCTGAAGGCGCTGCATGCAGCTGATGTTGCCATCTCAGTGAGGCCATGTGGAGGGCACCTTGGCTCCAGGGAGAGAGCCTAGGGAGACTGGACCCAGGAGGAGCACCTAGCCACGCCTTGGGCAGAGGTGAAAGTGAGGCCAGGACGGGTGGGTGGTGAGGGCAGAGTAAGAGCTGGGTGGCTTTGGAAGGGCTTGGTTCAGATTCAGCAGCGAAGCCCGCCCAGCTGGAGACCTCAGGCACTTCGGGCGATGACAGGAGAGACCGGCCAGCTCCACTGTCCCTCGGGCATGTGCCTGGGGCCAGTGCCCCTTGACCGCACTGTGATGCCTGGAGAGCAAGGTGGCTTCTCCCCTGGTGCGCTGCCCCTGCCCTGGGGACCTGCTTAAGGAGCCCAGTCACTGTCGTGGTGCCCTGCCCACCCTCTAAGGGATCTGTCCCACTGTCGTCCTTGCTGGTGGTCCTGCTGGTCACAGTCACCTTGGTGCCTGGTGCTGGAGGAAACGGGGCAGAGACTAGACTGTGGAGCTTGTGGGCCGCTCCCCAGACCTGGTCCTTCTCGTGGTCTGGCCTGCAGCAGAAATTCCTCCTGCCCAGCCAGTGCAGGTCTGTGCAGCTCCTGCCCCAGGGAGTATCAGCTTGCAGGAACCCAGTTTGAGCTGTGGCATTGGCTCTGGACCCAGTGGGGGCCCGCACTTGCCCACAGGGAGGCCTTTTTGCGAATGGTTTAGAACATCCAGGTGTTCTGTGATGAAAGCCTCTGTGCTTGGGTGTGAGCCAGCGCTGGAGAGCCTGGGGAAAGGGTGTGGGCAGGGAGGCAAGAAAACTGGCATTACCCGTCCTCACCTGTAGGCATCTCTAAGTCTTTTACAGTGTCTGCCTTCCTGGTGCAAGTTTCTAAATCCATGAAGGATGCTGCTGCCTGGGGAAGAGGTGGGGCTACCTGGTCTCGGGCGGAGCCACCCCAGGGCTCACAGGGCACAGGACGAGCCTGCAGGGCACGCTGGGCACAGGACGAGCCTGCAGGGCACGCTGGGCACAGGACGAGCCTGCAGGCTTCTTTGCTCTGGGCTTTAAACTGCCAGCCCTGCTCCAGTGCTTCCATCGGCCTCTGTGACAGGCTGGCCTCTCCCGTGCCAGGGTGGGACCTGGTGGGGCCTTCAGTGTTGTTCCCCCTGACCACACAGGGGCACAAGGGGACCAGGAGGTCCCTGGACCACACCTCAGCGTCAACCCTGCCCCTGCTCCTTCAGTGAGTGCTGGCTGGGGCTCCTCCACAGTAGCTGAGTGGCTAGGATGGACTGTGTGGCCTGTACAGCCTAGATGATTTACCAAGTGTCTCTGGGTGGGCAGGCATGCCAGCCCAACAGCAGACAGCCAGACCACGTCCATGCCGTGTTTCCGACTGTCCTCGGAATCGGCATGTACGATGTCAGGGATTTCCCGCAGCTGATTGCTGACTCTCAGGGCCCTGATTCTGCCTCGTCTGCCTCTGGGTTGGACTGGGATTTGTCGGAGGCCTGACTTGCCCTTCAGTGAGGCTGCCCGGGCCCACAGACTCCTCAACTTCTGGCCGGAGCTCTTGGGAGGCAGGAGAAGGCTGCCCTCTCCCAGCTTGGCACTTTCACTTTCCGTTTCCAATCTTCCTTATAAAAACAATGAGACGCCATAAAGCCAGACATTGGGCAGAGGCTGCCAACGGGAAGAGGTGCTGGCCTGGAAACCTTTGCCCTCGGCGTGCCATGTGGCCCCCTGAGTGTCTGTCGGCGTGCCGGGCTCAGGGCAGCTGTGTCAGCCTTGGGGCGGCATGGGCCTTTTGACGCTGGTTTGGGGGTGAAGGCCTGTGGCTCACCCATGCTTTTGTTTGGACTGGAGATGGTTCCCTGAGGCCTGGTCCCACAAGAAAGTGGGCTCTGTTATTCAGTAGGGTTGAGAAGCCATAGGCGGTCCCGGTCTTGGAGCTGGAGGTGGCACAGGGCTTCCCGGGCAGGCGGTGGGCGTGTCCTCCGCGGCCACCCCTGCCCCCGTCCTGATTCCTTCCTGCCTTGTCACCTCCCTGCCTGGCAGAGCCCTCCTCTTGCCCTGTCTGGCACCCCCTCACCCCCATTCTGAATCCTGTGAAGGACCTTGCCCCTCCCACCTTCCGGGTCTCCCTGCAGCTAGGAGGGGAGTCCCTCTTCTGTTTCGCTCAGCCTAGAACTGCGCTGGGCAGGGGGCACCTGCTCGGCCCATTTGAATGAAGATGGCAGGAATTTGGGGGGTGGTGCTGGCGGGTAGAGGAGAAAGCTGAGTGGTTTGGGTGGCGGTCTTCCCTGGGGCCTGCACGCCTGGGCTGCTGGTCCGCGGTGGACGCGTGACTGTGCCGAGGCCACCCGTGGGCGTCGCCTCCCGGGCCCGTGGGGGCGGTTGCCTGGCTCGCCTCTGGCCCGCGCTGCCTCCAGTGGGACTCACGCTGCTCGGAGTTCTGTGGGCTCATCTGCTCAGCACCCACTGCAGGGCCAGCCCCTTGCCAGGCAGTGTTTTAGGGACTTGGAATAAGCAGTGAGCAAAACATTGAAAACTCTGGGTGCTTGCCTCTGAGGAAGTCACACCAGTCCCCGCATCCCCAGCCGAGGCGTGCATACAGACGACGCTGTGAACTCACCCACCGCTGCCTTTTTCGGAGCGGCCCGCCAGTCACCGTATCCACCCAGTGGTGGTCAGGTGGCTGCCACGTGCCTCCGGGGTCACCTGTGAGCCTGCAGGGCAAGGGAGGGGTCAGAGCAGCCCCGGGGACCGGCCAGCTTGTCGAGGAGCTGGGGACAGCTGGCTCCTACGAGCAGGAAGCGAGCCATTCTGGGTGGTACGGCTGTGAAACCAGGGCCCTGCGCCGTGTGGCCCCGGGGAGCGTGTCAGGGCCTTGTGTGACCAGGGAGGAGGCAGGGAGCCCTGCTGGGGGCCAGGAGCCCAGGCGGCCCCTGACAGCCGCTCCCCTTGCCTTCCAGCTGCTGCATCTTGCCAGGAAACTTCTGGGGCAAAGGTTGTTCAACACGCTGATGAAGATGACCTTCTATGGGCAGTTTGTGGCTGGCGAGGACCAGGAGTCCATCCAGCCCCTGATCCAGCACAACAGGGCCTTCGGCGTGGGCTCCATCCTGGACTACGGTGTGGAGGAGGGCTTGACGGCTGAGGAGGCCGAGCGCTCGGAGATGGAGTAAGGGCCACGCGACGCCCGCGGGTGGGACCGTCCGGGACTGCTGGGGGAGCTCTGGCCGCCCGACCTCCGCAGCCCTCCTGGGCCTGCTGGGGTTGGGCCTTCGTCCCGTGAGGACAACGGCCTGAGCCTTCACCGAGGCCTCGTGTGCCCGAGGCTGGGGCTGGCCGACCCTGGCCCCCAGTCTGATCCTCCTGGTTTTGTACAGTCTGCAGGCTAAGGATCGTGGCTACAGTTTTAAATGGTTGAAGCAAAGCACCATAACCACGAGTTATGCCTTGTGATACGTGAAAATTATAGGCTGCTCTCACCCTATGCCAGGCGGGGGGGGGGGGTGCTGGCAAAGTTGCGTGGCCATGGCACAGACGATCACACTGGCATTGGTGGTCTCCTGGCTTCCTGGCGAAGCATCTCTTCCGAGGATTCTGACCCCCGCGCGGTCCCTCTGCCTGGCCTCTGAGACCGTTTCCTGATTAGCAGCTGGGGTCCTCCTGGCAGGTGTGGAGCCTGCCCGGGGGCGTCCAGGGAAAATGGAATGTGCTGGTCCCCTGTGGCAGGCCAGCCCAGCGGCTTCTGCTGAGGCCACTGACTGGCTGCAGGGGTCTGTTCTCTGGGCAGTGGGCGTGGGGGCAGGAGGGCACCCCCCACTCCCCTCCTGGGCCACAGGACGGGTCCCGTATTGGAGACTCAGGCAGATCCAGCCCTTGCTTTGCAGAATGCCTGCCTGGTTGCTGGGCTGGTTTCTGCTCCCCTCCAGGCCAGGCCGCGCGGAGTCCTGATAGCAGCTTCGCCTGAGCCAGTGAGGGGGGAACAGGCTCGCCGAGTCGCCGGCCCCATCTCAGGTTTGAGGTCTTCTCTGGCCAGGGGCAGGGAGGGGTCGGGTCACGGGAGACTCCAGCCCTGGGAACGGAATGTCCCAGCGGAGCCGCTGCTCGATTGGCTTGGGGAGCCAGGCCCCTGTCTCTCAATTTGCTGTCATGAAGGCGGGGTTCTCCAGCTCCGCACCCCGTTCCTGGTGGCTGGTGGCTGCCTGGGGTGCCTTTTGAATAACTAATGGGCCGTGTCCCACTGGGTCTGGGTGGGGGTTGGTGGTTTCACAATGGAAGTTCTTTCTCTGGTATGAAAAGCCTCCTTTCCCCCGGGCAATTCGCCCTGCAGGGGAGCGTTGGGAGGCGGTGCTGGCTGCAGGCATGGAGCCCGTGACCCTGGGCCGCTGGTCCTGCCGGAGCCCTGCTGGCTGGCCTCTGGGCCGAGAGCTGCGGTCCCTCCCTGTCCTCACAGGGCGGCCTGTCTGCAGTTGCCTGGGCACCCCGTGTGTCCGGCAGGGCTGGGCTGAGGGTGCAGAACCGGGCTCGCGGGCGCTGATCCAACATCCAGTCTTCGAGCTCCCGCGGGGGGAGCGGAGTGATCACAGGCCCCTGGACCCTGCCCCGGGAATGATGCCGACTCCCCTGCCGCTGGGAGGAGGGGCCTGGGGGGCTTCCCAGGGTGGGAAGTGGGAGGCAGAGTGGCCATCCAGGCAGGGTGGGATGGTGGTTCCCAGAACAATTGTTAGAAGGCGGAGGCCAGGGCCCTCACTCCAGGAGAGGATCCCCCCAGGGCACCCCCAGCAGGCTAAGCACCAAGGGGCGGGGGAGCAGGGCGAGCTTTCCTCCCGATGATGGGCTGTGCCAGGCCTGGCCTGGGTCCCCAGGGGGAAGGTCGCGGTTGGGATTGTGTGCGGGGTCTTGGGTGCTGCCTGGAGCCAGGGCCTGTGGCCGCCAGGCTCTTCCGTGCTTCTCTCCTGCCTCCCACATTTAATCAGGGCAGAGCTGGTGTTGTAGCCATGCGTTCTGGGAAACAGACTCACTCAGAAGGGCAAGGCAGATAGTCGAGTGCAGCTTATTACACCAGTGGGCCCAAGACAGTATCTCCTCTTAGCCAAGGACTCCGACCAGTCTTTGTGAAAAGCTTATATACCCTAAGTGTATAAGGTTCCCTGAAACTAGTCTGAACAAAGGAAAAAGAAAGGTACCATCAAAGTTAACCCATGATTCATATGCCTTAAGCCTAGGTAGTTAACATTGGATAATTATCAATAGGCTTGTGGTCATATCCCATTAGGCATAATAGAATGTATGATTCTATTTGGTTACACAGCTAGTTAGGGTATTCTTTTAGGCAGGGAGAGCCCTGGGGCTCTTCCTTCCAGGGCTTGGTTATCCAGTTGGTATGTTGTTTCCATAGATACTGGGCATATAGTTCAAAGTCCACAGTTCAGTTCAGTCGCTCAGTCGTGTCCGACTCTTTGCGACCCCATGAATCGCAGCACGCCAGGCCTCCCTGTCCATGACCAACTCCCAGAGTTCACTCAGACTTACGTCCATCGAGTCCGTGATGCCATCCCGCCATCTCATCCTCGGTCGTCCCCTTCTCCTCCTGCCCCCAATCCCTCCCAGCATCAGAGTCTTTTCCAATGAGTCAACTCTTTGCATGAGGTGGCCAAAGTACTGGAGTTTCAGCTTTAGCATCATTCCTTCCAAAGAAATCCCAGGGCTGATCTCCTTCAAAATGGACTGGTTGGATCTCCTTGCAGTCCAAGGGACTCTCAAGAGTCTTCTCCAACACCACAGTTCAAAAGCATCAATTCTTCGGCGATCAGCCTTCTTCACAGTCCAACTCTCACATCCATACATGACCACAGGAAAAACCATAGCCTTGACTAGACGGACCTTAGTCGGCAAAGTAATGTCTCTGCTTTTAAATATGCTATCTAGGTTGCTCATAACCTTTCTTTCAAGGAGTAAGCGTCTTTTAATTTCATGGCTGCAGTCACCATCTGCAGTGATTTTGGAGCCCCCCAAAATAAAGTCTGACACTGTTTCCACTGTTTCCCCATCTATTTCCCATGAAGTGATGGGACCAGATGCCATGATCTTCGTTTTCTGGATGTTGAGCTTTAAGCCAACTTTTCACTCTCCTCTTTTACTTTCATCAAGAAGCTTTTTAGGTCCTCTTCATTTTCTGCCATAAGGGTGGTGTCATCTGCATATCTGAGGTTATTGATATTTCTCCCGGCAATCTTGATTCCAGCTTGTGTTTCTTCCAGTCCAGCGTTTCTCATGATGTACTCTGCATAGAAGTTAAATAAGCAGGGTGACAATATACAGCCTTGACGTACTCCTTTTCCTATTTGGAACCAGTCTGTTGTTCCATGTCCAGTTCTAACTGTTGCTTCCTGACCTGCATACAGATTTATCAAGAGGCAGGTCAGGTGGTCTGGTATTCCATCTCTTTAAAGTCCACAGTCTGGCCCAAACTGGAGTCCTGCTTTCAAGATGGAGGCTGTCTGCTTCCTCCTTCAGTGTGGGGGCAGCCAGCACGGTCTCTCCTCACCTCTTATGTGTGTGTGCATGCTCAGTCATGCGGTCGTGTTCAACTCTTTGCAACCCCGAGGACTGCAGCCCACCAGGCTCCTCTGTCCATGAGATTCTCCAGGCAAGAATACTGGAGTGGGTTGCCGTTTCCTTCTCCAGGGGATCTTCCCCACCCAGGGATTGAACCTGGGTCTCCGCAGTGTTCTGCACTGGCAGGCAGGTTCTTTACCACTGTGCCACCCCCACCCCCTCACTTTTTATTTTTTCCTAAAAGGCATCCAGCCAGCAAATCTCCTGTTGTAGAGCTGAGCTTAGAGATGGCTGAGGGCGTGGTCCGGGACTTCCTGCCATTCCTGCCATTCTCTCCTGTGCCCGGCCCTTCCTGGTGCACTTTTGTTCCCTTCTCCACATCCTGGGCCGTGCATATATGTGTGCACGTCGGCATGCGTGTCCACACATGTGTGCTCGCGTGTCTGCGTGTCTGCGCGTGCACGTCTGCACGTGTGTCTGCACGTGTATGTGTGCACGTGTGTCTGCATGTTTGTGTGCTGTGTCTGAGCGTGTGTGCTCGTGTGTGCACACGTGGCTGCATGTGTGTGCATGTGTGTGTGTGCATGCCCAGAGGGTGTGCCCCCTTCTCCCCATGCTGAGATGACACCCCCCCCATCTTGGCAGCTGCCCCTTTTGTCTCCCAGAGGCCCCGCCCACTTGCAGGCCTGCTCGGGAACCACAGCCCTGTCCCCCAGCGCTCGCTGCTCAGGCCGGGCCCTGGCCCCACACCGTGGCCGTGTGGCTGGCTGCTCCCTGTGGTTTTGGAGCCTGGCTGGGGCTTGGAGGGCAGGTGGCTGGCCGCTACCTGGGCCTGTCACCGGCCCCGGCCCTCGGGGCCTCTGAGCGACGGTGTCCCCTCTGTGGCGGGTGGTCGCTTGAGAGGTGGACTCTGGGCTGTGTGCTGACGGGTCAGGCTCGAGCCCCCGCAGCCTCGGTGTGGATGGGGCCGTGGCGTCCCTTCACCCCGCCAGGCTGCCCTGCGGTGCCTCCTCCAGGGTGGCCTAGGGTCCTGCCCTCAGGAGGACCTGGGCATTCAGGTGTGATGGCCGGGGCAGCCAAGGGAGGGTGGACGCTGGAAACACACCTTCGGGCTGTGGGTTCAGAAGTAACCCTGCGGCGCATGGGTGAGGTGGGCGGCCGTGACGGGAGGGCAGGGGGGCGGAAGCTGGCGGCCACCCTGTCTCAGGTCGGGGCCCCGCCTTTTCCTCTCAGGAAGGACCCACCCAGGCCTTGGGCTTTGCTTGCCCCTCACCCGCTGTAAGGAGGGGCTCCCTGGGGGGAGACTGGGGTGCAGGACTTGTCGGCCGGGCCCTGTCTGCCAGGCTCAGAGGAGGTGACCCTGGAGGGTGGGGTGGGCAGGGCAGGGCGCTCCCACCTGGCAGGTGAGCTGCCCCCCTCGTCGGTGTCCGGCTCAGCGTCCTCCTGCCTGCCCCTGCTGCCCGCCCTCTGCAGTGGGGGCCTGACCCTCCCCGTCCCCTTTCTCCTGTAGGTCCTGTTCCTCGGCCTTGGAGCGCGACGGCCGCGGTGAGTCAAGGGTAGCCAGTCAGGAGTGAGCCCTCTCCCCTCGCACACACCTCTTGGCTTGCGGCCCAGGGCTGCTGCCGCAGCTCCAGCCCGTGTCCCCAGGTGCCCGGCGGGTGACACGCCCTCTTGGCCTTCCTGGGGGCCTGGGCTCTGCCTTCCCGACCTGGGTGTGACCCAGGCTGAGTCAGGGAGCAGGCATGGGCTGCTTTGGAGGCAGAGTGGGTGCAGCTCCAACGGGGGCCATGTGCAGGGCCGTGGAGGGGGGACTCAGGGTGGCGCCCCCGCCCCCAGGTGTCAGTAAGAGGGAAAAGCAGTTCCAGGCGCACCGGGCCTTCGGGGACCGCAGGGACGGGGTCACCAGCGCCCGCACCTACTTCTATGCCAGCGAGGCCAAGTGTGACAGCCACATGGAGACCTTCCTGCGCTGCATCGAGGCCTCAGGTGAGGCCTGGCCCGGCCCCCGCTTCAGGGACGCTGGGGGGCGAGCTCGAGGTGGGGGCTGGAGCACTCACCCAGGCTTCGGTCCGCATCTTGGCAGCCGAGGTTGGGAGGCGGTCTGGGCTCACGCACCCAGTCCAGCCCGCTGCTTCCTGAGAAGCCTGGCTGGCCCCAGGTGCCCAGATGTGGACCTGCTGGGGGCTTGGATCTCATCACACGGCGCTTGGTTTTGCTGAGGGCAGCACCGTCCCAGCGCCCTCCCGGGTGGAGATGCTGCCCCGTGTGGCCCCTGGGCATGACCACCCCCTCACGAGGTCAGCTCAGCCGGAAGACATGCAGGCCTCGGTGTGCCTCAGTCTCCGACACCCAGTGGGTCCCCAGCAGCTCTCCCGTTAGGGCCCCGACACTTGGTGAACGTTTCAGGGACAGGAGGGAGGCCCGCCCAGAGGCAGCCCGCTGGGGTCAGCCTCGGGTGCCTGACTGGTCGCACAGACAGAGGTTGCCTGGCGTCCAGGGCTCAGGGCGTCTCCTTGGTTCTGGCCTGGGGACAGACGGGCAGAGGCGTGATCATGGGCTTCCAGCAGCCAGACGAGGGACGGAGGCAGCGGAGCGCCATCTGCCTCCCGCCGGCGCTCTGCGGGCGAGTCTGTGCTCCGTGCACCCTCGGGGCGACCCTGGGTGCTGAGGCCACTGGAGAGGAACCAAGTGGGCGAGCGTGGGCAGGCCTCCCCTGCTCCCTGGCTCCCTGCCTTCCTGACCGCACGTGGTCAGCTCCAAGCCCTCTGAGTGGCCGGCCTGCCTGCAGGGGCGTCAGGGGCAGCTGTGCGCAGGGCGTTCATGGGCCACGCGGGGTTGGTGTTTCTGCCCTGGCTGGTCACCCGGCCCAGGTGTCTGGGTCCTCGAAGGGCCCTCCCCTCCCGCTGCTGCCACCGCAGCCTGAACTTGCCAGGTAGCCACCGGAGCTGATTCCGAGGCCAGGTGGCCCGCCTGGGCCTGGGGGCGAGGGCGGGCAGGTGTTCTCCTGGGAGAACAGGCACCACCGGCCGTCTTCCTGGGTGGATGGTTCGAGTGAGGCCATTCCCTTTCTGGGGGTCTCGGGGCTGGGTGTTGTGGGCAGCCCATGGAAGGCGCGGCCCCGCGCGCTGCCTGCAGCCTCCTCCAACTGGGGCGGCTCAGATCCCGGGCTCTGGGCCCTCTGCGCCCCCAAGGCCCTGACGGCTCTCCCTGTGCCTTCTCACAGGCGGAGCCAGCGAGGACGGCTTCTCAGCCATTAAGCTCACGGCTCTGGGGAGACCGCAGTTTCTGGTGAATGTCAGAACCCCTTGCCCACCGCCCCCCCCTCCCTCGCCCCGCACCCACAGAGGGC
>SJYH01008588.1:12628-24086 GCA_006408735.1 Sylvicapra grimmia | reverse complement strand
CTTCTCTAATTTTCATATTTTTAGTTGTGGCATTTTCTCTTTAAAGTAGCCTCTTTAACATATTTTGCAAAGCTGGTTGAAAGTGAAAGAAAGTGAAAGTGGCTCAGTCGTGTCCAACTCTTTGTGACCCCATGGACTATACAGTCCATGGAATTCTCTAGGCCAGAATACTGGAGTGGGTAGCCTTTCCCTTCTCCAAGGGAGCTTCCTAACCCAGGGGTCAAAGCCAGGTCTCTTGCATTGCAGGATATTCTTTACCAGCTGATCCACCAGGGAAGCCCAGTGGTACTGAATTCCTTTAACTTTTGCTTACCTTTAAAATCCTTTCTCCTCAAATCTGAATGCTAACCTTGCTAGGTAGAGTATTCCTGGTTTTTTTTTCCCTTTCATCACTTTGAGTATATCATGCCACTCTCTTCTGGCTGGCAAAGCTCCTGCCAAAAAGAAAGCTGATTGTCGCATGGAAATTCCCTTGTATGTGACTAGTTGCTTTTCTTTTGGTACTTTTAAGAGTCTCTCTTTAATAATTGCCACTTTAATTATAATGTCTTGGTGTGGACCTCATTGAGTTCATCTTTTATGGGACACTCTGTGTTTCTTGGACTTGGATGTTGATATCCTTTCCCAGGTTAAGAAGGTTTTCTGCTACTTTTTCTCCAAATAATTTACCTACCTCTTTCTCTCTCTCTTCTCCTTCTGGGACCCCTCTAATGTGGATGTTAGTTTACTTGATGTTGTCCCAGAGGTCTCTTAAACTACCATCATTAAAATTTGTTTTTTTCCTGTTCAGCTTGATTTCCACTACTCTGTCTTCCAGATCACTGACCTGTTCCTCTATATTATCTAATCTACTGTCGAATGCTTCTAGTGTATTTTTTAATTTCATTTATTGTATTCCTAAATTCTGCTTCATTCTTCTTTATATTTTCTAGTGCTTTGTTGAAATTCTCACCTGTTAATTCATTCTTCTGAGTTTGATCAGCTTGTTTATAATTATCACCTTGAACTCTTTATCAGGTAAATTCATTATCTCCACTTCATTTAGTTCTCTTTCTGAGGTTTTCCTGTTCTTTCATTTAGAACATATTCTTCTATCTCCTTATTTTGCCCAATTTTGTTTATTTCTCTGTGTTAGGTGGTCTGGTTACGTTTCTTGATCTTGGAGAAGTAGCCTCATGTAGGAGACATCCTATGGGGCCCCGCAACCTACTCTTCCCTGGTCTCCAGAGCTATATGCTCTAGGGGTGCCCCCTCTGTGGGCTGTGTGCCTTCTTCTTCTGTGGCTGAGCTGGCTACTATGAGTGTGATGGTGGGAGCCTGGACCCTGGCCTGGCTGGCTACAGGGATGTTCCTTTCATGGCGCTGTGGGGCTGAAGGTAGGTGGGGTAACAATCTCATATGGCTGGCTCCACAATCCACATGGGCCTTCAGGCTGGTGCTGGCCCAAGGAGCCAGGACCCCATGCAGCTGTCAGTTGCATTTTTAATCAGTTTGTGGCAATCCAAGTGAGGCCCAGGCTCCAATGCAGGCCCCCAAGGCAACTATCACAACCTTTTTCAAAGCAGTGCTTCTTAGGCTTTCCTGGGTACAGCAGGGAAGTGGGTTTTCTGCTTCCTTCTCTCTAGAGATAGTGACTGTGTGTATCTGTCCCTTGAAAATGAGGTGGGAAATATCATTCGTACAAGAACATCTAAAAGATCTTCCTCTTGTCCCACTAAGAATAAATGGATTATATGGAATCTAAACAAAGCTGTGGAATTTCAAGTTTTAGAATGAGAACAAACTGCCTCAAAGTCAGATCTTTTTCTTATCAACCAAATCACTGTCATGTAAAGATGTCCAAAAATATTAATAATTTGTTGAAAACTAATTTGCAAAGAAAATTCATGTGTGAATAAAATAATTTAGTGTTTCAAAAGTTGTTTTCTTTGAGACAGAAATTTTATTCCTATTTTAAAATAAAGGTAATTAATAAAAATAAGTAAATCATTCATTTTTTATGATATCTCTTATGCTTTGAAATATAATAAGGGGCTTAGAAAAATCCAACTATAAGTCATGTCATGGAGAAAAGTTTCCCAGAGATTTTGGCAGTGAAAGAGCATCAAATATCTTATCAGTAGCCAGCCTAAATCACAAAACCCATGTGCCTTTCTTGAATTTTGGATATATCTATTTGTATCCAAATTCTGGAGGAAGCAATGCAAAACACTCAATGGGCTCACTATTTACTGGATACTTGATCATCTGCATAAAGTTCTTACAGCAAAATCCAGAAAGATGTATCCATGTTATTTTCACCTTGAAGTTACCTTGCAGGGTGATGGGCAGAGATGCTCCTGGGAAGTTCAGGCAAGGCTCTGGGGACAATTAGGACCAGCTATCTGCCAGCTGGCTGTGTTAGCAGTCACCCCTTCACTTAGAATCCAGGGACCTGGACTTTTCTTTGGACTTCCAAGGTAGGAAGCCAGGGAAAGGAGGAATTCATTAGAGAAGACCTGACTGGTCACTCACTCCCTCATTCTGCATGAGGAGGCCAAGTCCCAGAGAAGCACAAGATTTTTCCTAATAGTACCCAAGTCTTCTGCTCAAAGGGACACTTCTGAACAGAAAAAAACCAACCTTGATTCTCAAAAGACACCTTATAGGTTATAGTCAGTCATACTTTCAGAGCCATAAACTCAGACTGGATTGAGGAGATAACTCTTTTGAGAATCCTTGAGACCTTCCAAATATGGCTGACCTGCCTGTCTGCCTGCCTTCAGGAAGATGCTTTGGTTGAGATGCCCGCTCGGCTCTGGGGCTGTAAGAACTGAGGGATGAGGAGTAAGGCTTGGATTGGAAGAGCAATGGAGAGGTCAGGATGCAGGGAAAGGGTTTGGGAGAGGAGGCTCAGGGAAGGGTCACAGACCATGACACATGGTCCCCAAATGTGTGCACTCGGGAAATCTGGAGTTAGGATGTCCTAACTTGTCTTCTCCCATGATGCAGGGCAGTGGAGCAGCCATCCACAAGGCTTTCCCCAGCAGCTTTATCCCTAGTCCTCTTCATGGCCTCACTCCCTCAAATTTATAGTACTGTCAGAATTAAAGTGATGAGGCCAGTCAGAACACAGCTTCCATCCAATCAGAATTCTGAATGTAGTGATTCTGACTACAGCTGGGAAATAACACACAAAATATTGACCAAGCCCAGGCTGACAGAGCTCTGTTTCAGACCTGAAGATGGATGAGATCAATTTTGAAGCAACTCTGCCTTCATCTTCTAGGTTATAGATGTCAGTGAATTTTTTTTTTTTTTTTTTTTTTGGCATTCAACCCTCATGTTTCAAACTGCATCCTTCTAGAGTAATCACAGGCATCATTTTATATAACCCCTAGAAATGAGTCACTTTGTGATGAAGCAGCATTTTAGAATTTGTGGGCTACTGTAGGTTTTATTCAATTTAGTTGGTTGGTTTTCAACCGTCAAAGAAAGTTTCATTTCAAAAACTTCAGAAGACAGTTATATTTAATGTTAATCCATGTTTGAACAACCAGTCATCCAATTTTATATTTTAGTTACTAAATGTATCAATAATCATTAAAATGATTAGCTTGCCTATACCATATGCCTGTTCCATTTACCAGTACATGGGATATATTATACATGGGATATATTATATATATATTATACATGGGATATATTATATATATTATACATGGGATATATTATAACACATGTGATTATATTAAAACCAGTACACATGTGATATATTATAACCAGCTGGACTTGTAGACAAAGCACAGAGAGGGACAGGCTGAAGAGCCCATGAAGCCTGGGCCACGTCTGGTCCCCACCAGCTCCCCTCCTGCCAACCCACCCCCCTGGAAAAGGGATGGCTGTATGGACAGGTGATAAAGTGGAATGAGCGTTTTCTAATCACTCCAAAAATCGATTTCTCCTTGAATTATCCCCAAAGCCTGCTTTGAGGGTTTAGTTAAATAGTTCATCGGCTGAACGTAATACAGCCTAGAGTTGAACTGAAGCAGTCTTTCAAAGCATCCTTCCTCCGGTGCAGATACACACAGGAGAGGTGGCGGGAACAGTCCTGCAGTAGCAAACCCCTCCATCCACACGCCTCACCTGCCATGTCGATGGCGAAAGGCCTGTCTGCTCTCCAGCCGGTGTACCAGCCCACGACTTTGCCGTTCTCCACCAGTGGACGTTCATAGCGCCGCCCGCCGACCAGGCCCACCGGCCAGACTGAGACCTTGCGTGTCGTTCGCATCTACAAAAGCAGAAAGAGATGTGGTTGAGGGTTCCTTAGGGGAAAGACCCTGAAAGGAGGACAGGAATGTGAGCCACAGAAGAAACAGGGGGAAGGGGGAGAGGAGATGTTCAAAAGGCGCAGGTTTCTGAACAGAGCCCTCCTGCTGGTAGGCGACTCCCGGATTCCCTGCTGGGGACCACTGTCCTGAGCCGCCGTGGACTCAGTCAGGGGCTCAGGGCTGATAGACAAAGTGCGTCAGTGTCTGAACGTTGCTCACCTCCTTGGAAGCTAAGTCGTGGCCATCAGATACTGTCTACTTGTTTCAAAGCTGAATCTGCAACAATACTCGGTACCTCCAGAAGTGAGAAGGCTGGCTGACCCCCAGGGAACCGCGTCCAGTAACAGCAGGAGTTCCGCTCAGAGAAGTCACAGGGCTTGGCTGGCTCTGATTTTGCATTGTGACAGACACAGAGCGATCTTATCTGGGAACACGCATAATGGGATCCAGATCCAGAACGGACACCAGGCACCCTCTGGACTGACAGAAAAATGTACACTAAATTCGCCTGCCTTTCAAAGGCAGTTTGGCCAAATTAGAGAGGAATGCCCCATGCCAGTGACTGGAATCTCTGGTCCTCTTCAGGTACACGCTCTTGTGCTTGGTGGAGCTCTGGTCAAAGACAGCCCTCAACCAGAAGTTATCTCCTAGATTTCCTTAAAGGGAAAGACGCAAAGTTCACAAAAATACAGTCCTCTTTTCAATTCACTCCACCTTCAGACCTGTCTCCTTGCACCCTGCAGAAAATGGAAACATTTCCATTTTCTCGTTTGATATCTCAAACATGCCAAGCATACTGAAAAACCAAATTAAATCTAATACATGTTTTTCTTACAGTGACAAAATGGCCTTGTGTCTAACAAGGCACGAAAATAGTGCTGTGTCCTTTTTTTGATATTTCCTTAAAATGCCTGTGATTTTTCAGCTCCTAAACTGCTTTTTCCTGGAGCACTAAATGTTGAAATGTGGAAAGCTGGTAAGCAGACCCCATNGCCCCATGCCAGTGACTGGAATCTCTGGTCCTCTTCAGGTACACGCTCTTGTGCTTGGTGGAGCTCTGGTCAAAGACAGCCCTCAACCAGAAGTTATCTCCTAGATTTCCTTAAAGGGAAAGACGCAAAGTTCACAAAAATACAGTCCTCTTTTCAATTCACTCCACCTTCAGACCTGTCTCTTTGCACCCTGCAGAAAATGGAAACATTTCCATTTTCTCGTTTGATATCTCAAACATGCCAAGCATACTGAAAAACCAAATTAAATCTAATACATGTTTTTCTTACAGTGACAAAATGGCCTTGTGTCTAACAAGGCACGAAAATAGTGCTGTGTCCTTTTTTTGATATTTCCTTAAAATGCCTGTGATTTTTCAGCTCCTAAACTGCTTTTTCCTGGAGCACTAAATGTTGAAATGTGGAAAGCTGGTAAGCAGACCCCATCTCAGACTTGGGTGGGTGTCCTCCTGACAACGCATAGGCTGTGCCTGCATACAGCAAAGGCCGAAATATTCTTGATAAGGATGTAAACACCACGTGATACCTGATATGTGAGTCATGGGTAGCAAGAGATCAGGATGAGCTGTGCTGTGAAGAGGTACCTCATGGGCAAAGAGGCAGACAGACAGGAAAAGAATGGAAGGAAACAGGGAACAGGAAAAGAGAAATTTCCTTAAAGAGTAGAACACACGTAACTGGGAACACTCCTACAGGGGCTAGCAAACACGGCCAGACGGGTTCAATGCCTGGCTTTTCGCTTTAAACACGGGGCCATGAAAAACGTGAAGGATTTTGCCCACAGATTCCAGAATGGCCTAGGGTTCTGGATAACGAGATNGGGTAGCAAGAGATCAGGATGAGCTGTGCTGTGAAGAGGTACCTCACAGGCAAAGAGGCAGACAGACAGGAAAAGAATGGAAGGAGACAGGGAACAGGAAAAGAGAAATTTCCTTAAAGAGTAGAACACATGTAACTGGGAACACTCCTACAGGGGCTAGCAAACACGGCCAGACGGGTTCAATGCCTGGCTTTTCGCTTTAAACGGGGCCATGAAAAACGTGAAGGATTTTGCCCACAGATTCCAGAATGGCCTAGGGTTCTGGATAATGAGACGAAACAGAAGTGACTCTTCACACTTCTGTGCCAGTTTCATGCTTGAACATGCAGGGTTTGTTTGCATACTCCAAATTTCTGAGAGTAGCTCAGACCAAACATCTGTTCATGTTTTATTTTTTCAGAGGATTGGGTGCTAAAGGAGAAGCAATGACTATTGAACACAGGTGATGTGGCAGGATTATATTTCCAAGCATGCTAAATTTTAAAATGTCAGTCATTTAAATACAGGCAGCACACCATATTCACAGTTGGTTGAGCCCACAGATGCTGAACCTGTGGATACGGAGGGTCCAGGTTGGCATTTGAGCATCCTCAGATTTTGGTACCTGCAGTGGGTCCTGGAGTCAATCTCCCATGGGTACCTAGGGATGCTTGTAGTCTACAACTTCAGAAAGATCCAGATGCTTTTGCCATGTATGCATGCCTCTGAGATTCAGTGTGGAATCCTGCATCACACAGCCTGGCAGTACAGGACCTGGCAGTACAGTACAGCCTTGCATTACAGAGTGTGCCAGGCATTTTACAGGAAAATAGCAGAGCTCTTTACAGAGCATCTGCACGTCACCCCAGGGACCCATCTTTGTTCAGCGTCCTTTTCATTCCATCACTGATCCTTAAGGAGTCCTTGGCAGCTACATTCTTTTCTGAGGAGAGGGCGATGTAATGATGACTGTTCCTATTATAAGTAAAATTTTCCTATAACTAAAATAATTCCCAATATTTAAAAGCTTTCCCACTTTCTTAGCACAGAGCAGCAGCTATGTCTTGGCACAATTCCAGGTACCTGGTGTGACCTCCAGTTTGAAATCGAGGAGTAAAGCACTGGATGTTAACAGAGTAAGGAAGCACTTTGCATATTAATAAGCTTCACAACTTTAAGACCAGGTCTGGCCCCCAAAGGCATTTTCGTCCTCTGTATTCAACACCAGAGCCATACTCTATCACTTACTCCTTCCTCTGTGACTCCCAGTTAAATGGACAGGACTCCCAAGCAACCAGCCCAAATCATGAGCACACCCAATGGCTGAAGGACCACAAGATGTGTTAGGTACATCTCCACACTCCTCCAGTCTAAACGCCTTCACACTCCCCAGGGCAGGGGGTGCTGGTTTGTCTGCATCTCCTTCAGGAGAGCAGGGAGGCAAGGAACTCCCCTGCACTCCACGTCTGGCGACTCTTACCAGCAACCAGCCCCTGTTTCTTTAAGCCAACTTTGTTTCTGCAGCTTTAAACTACAAGGCTTTGGTCCCTGTCTGGGAGACAGCTAGCAGCCAGCTGCAGGACTGGAATACTTCAGATCACACGTCTGTTATCGTCAGAATGCCCTTATAGTGAAACAGAAAGTTAAACAAGTGTCTTTAGCTTCCTTTAAGACCTACTGGTAAGTGAAAGTTGTATTTATTTTTTCCAAAGGGAAATGAACAAAATCCTTGATCTTATGAAACATGAAATGCTATAGGCAACCTCAAGGAGTAGAATTACAATAAAGAATTTTACATCCCATATCCTTCTTTTTAAACTAATAATTTCAGTGGCAAAAAAGCCACCCCAAATCCACAATTTAAAAAAATCACCCTCAATGTGCCAGAATCCATGTTTATAACTAAAGACAGACAGGAAAGAGAGCTGCAAATATGATGAAGATGCAGTGAGTGTACACCTGGGGCCCAGGGTCCTTTCCAATATTGAGCATAAACACCTGGTATTTTCCAACAGAGAAGCTACGTTTATATGATCCAACACATCCATAAATTTTCTTTGGAACAAGTCTGAAAAATTAGCATGTCTGTTTTCTCTGTTCCTTGGCTCAGTGCTATTCACTCCACACTGTGTCCTTCACATAACTGAATATTGCCCAGGATCCTTTCTCTTTTTTTCCAGATAATTTTGATTTCCATACACAACCATTTACAGAGCATGAACTTCTGAGAGGCAGAAGCTAATTACTTAAAGGAGCTAAGAATTCTAGAAGCAGAAACGCCCCTAATGTTATATACTCAACCCTTCTCTTGTGTCACTGGGTAGAAGGTCTAGAAGACCACACCTCACATCTCTTCACACTTCCTGTATCTTTCCACTAAATGTCAGTCACATACCTAATATGTGTCCAGTGCCAGCCCCTGAGCAAGGTGGATGAGGTCCGTGCCTATGAAGCCAATGTTCCGGGAAAGAAGAATCAGTAACACAATCAACTGCAAAACAAGCTACTTAAATCTGATGCTGATAATGGCTCTAAGGGGAACAGATGGTGCTGTGAGGTACATTTCTGAGACTCTGATCTGGTCTGGGACCTGTTGAAGCTTGAGCAAAGCCCACAGCATGAGAAGACTGGCCACCGTGGACATGAAGACCCAAGACTTTCCAGGAAGAAGGCAACTCAGGTGCTTCAGGCCACGGACAGCAACGTTCCCCTGCCTTCCTTAATAAAACAGACTCATTTCAGACAGTGGCTGCTGGGAGCTAGGTTTCTCACTGCTGGAGTGAGAACTTACAGATGGGGAAAGAGAAGAGCAGCATGACCCAGGTGGCTGTGGATGAGAGCTGGAGACAGCAGTGTGCACTCATGTTTAGCTTCATGTAGAGAGGGTTATAGATGGTTAGAGCTTACTATAGAGACGGTTATAGACAGGCCTTCCCAGGTGGCTCAGTGGTGAAGAGTCCATCCGCCAAGCAGGATCCATGGCTCTGGAAGATCTGGAGAAGGAAATGGCAAGCCACTCCAGTATTCTTGGCTGGGAAATCCTACGGACAGAGGAGCCTGGTGGGCTACTGTCCATGGAATTGCAAAGGCGTCAGACCCAGCTTAGAGACTAAACAAGAGCAATAGATAGACACGTGCGTACGCTGGTTAGTACACACACAGTTCCTTGCTCTGTCAGCTGAGGGGCCTGGAAGCAGTGACCTCCTCAGCAGCATCAAGCTCACCTGACTCGAGATTATGGTTCCTAACACCATGCTCTAATAAAGGGAACCAGAGCTGCTCGGAGAAGCAGCTGACTCCAGGGCTGGGGCAGAAATATACAAGATGATCCTGGGCATCTTCAGAGCCAGGAACAAGGGAGCATTAAAAAAGACAAAAACAAACAAAAAGTACACATTGATGGGGGCATATAAAAAGGTCCACAGGAGTCTACCAAATGGCCAAAGGTGGAACAATTTGATCAACAAAATTAGATTACAAACTACAAAACAAACACTATACACACATATAACTGAAGTATATAAACAAATGTTTGAATAAATCAGCACATGGGGAATATACCAACTTCCTACGCAGAAGAATTGCAAATTCTGTATGTAGGTGGCCCACCTCCCAGCCAAGGAGATAGAGCTGACTCCCAACTCCTTTGGGAGGGGGTTGCTGCATAGTAACTTCCTTTTAGAGAGATCAGTATGGAAGAAACTTCACAATGGAGAAACCTCAAGGATACCATCCACAGTTTTAAGTCATATGCCCTTGACATGCTGCAAATGGCACTGTCCCTCCATGGGCTTTTCTAACCTCTGTGGATCTTTCTAATAAGAGAAACCAGGGCTCCTTGGAGAAATGGCCAATTCCAGCACAGAGATGGGAAATACACAAGATGAGCCTAAATCATCCTGCAGTGCCAGGAAGTAAGGACGGGTTTAAAAGGCAAAGATCCCACACAGACCCACATCAGTGAGGGTCTGTCTGAAGAACACAGCCAGCTGAAAGAGCTCCCAGTGACTAGAGAAGAAACAATGCAAAATAATGAGCTATACAAAAGTGTAGATAGTATGTACCCTTAACCTGATATTATGAAAAGGGCACTTTTCTTCCCTCATCCATAACCGTATTCTAATCATGAGGAAAACTTCAGAAAAACTTCAATGGAGTGGCATGCTACAATATACCTGACCAGTACTCCTCTAAAGTGTCAAACTCATTAAAAACACGGCTTCCCTGGTGGCTGAGGTGGTAAAGAATCTGCCTGCAGTGCAGGTTCAATGTGCAGTGCAGACCTAGGTTCAATCCTTGGGTCGAGAAGAACTAGAGAAATGAATGGCTACCCACTGCAGTATTCCTGCCTGGAGAACTGCATGGACAGAGGAGCCTAGCGGGCTACAGTCTGTCTGGTTGCACAAAGTTGGACAGGACTGAGTGACTAACACTTTCAGTTACACTCCTCCAAACTGTCAAGGTCATCAAAACCAAGGAAAATCGGAGAAACTATCACAGCCAGAAAGGAACCTACAGAGACATGACTGAATGCAATGTGGTGCCCAGAAAAGGCTCCTGGAACAGAAAAAGGATACCTGGTAAATACTAAGGATATCTGAATAAAGAACAGACTGTAGCGCATTTGATTCATTCATTACAACACATGTAACACACGTAACATACTGCCAAAGAGACACAGATGTATAGAACAGTCTTTTGGACTCTGTGGGAGAGGGAGAGGGTGGGATGATTTGGGAGAATGGCATGGAAACATGTATAATATCATATATGAAACAAATCGCCAGTCCAGGTTCGATGCAGGATACAGGATGCTTGGGGCTGGTTCACTAGGATGACCCAGAGGGATGGTATGGGGAGGGAGGAGGGAAGGGGGTTCAGGATGGGGAATACGTGTACACCCATGGCAGATTCATGTTGATGTATGGCAAAACCAATACAATATTGTAAAGTATTACCCTCCAATTAAAATAAATAAATTTAAATTAAACAAAATTTTTTCTTTCCAGAGCACCTGGAGTGACTACTCCTTCTCTGTCCAGCCCTGATGGGTAGGGTATGATGCGGACTTGTTCTCTAGCCTAGGGTCAAGTTCTCACTCACTTTCTCTGCCCTCAGTTACCGTGTAGACAGAGATCACAGCGGAGCATTTGGCCATACGTGGCCTGAGAGGGGAGTCTGGACTGGTCTGTACAGTGGTTTTGCATTTTAAATGGAGATGTAGTAAAGCCTCAAGCTGTCTGGCCTCCTTGATGATCTGGTGCACTGGGCTGGAGTCCTTTACGGTGACAGCAGCTGGATTGCAGCAGCACCAGGCCAGACCTCCCTGCTCCCCCGAG
>SJYH01008583.1:6360-23262 GCA_006408735.1 Sylvicapra grimmia | reverse complement strand
GGACACTTACTGGTGTCAGATTTATATTCTGCCACTTCAGGAAGTGCAGCAGCTGATCTATGTTTAGCAGAGAATATCCTTCTCTCCCCAGGGGGAGGAATTTATAAATTAAGGACTAATATCTTTGGGCCATTACCTAAGGGTATTTTCGGCCTGATATTAGGCCACAGCAGTGCGGCCTTAAGGGGTTTGACTATTATACCTGGAGTGATTTATTCAGATTATGTTGGAGAAATTTTAATAATGGTCTCTACATCTACCACAGTATCTCTACTAATTGGTGAATGTATAGCCCAACTAATTCTCCTACATTATCATCCATTTCCAGCTATTCCTAACCAAAGAATGGGGGGTTTTGGAAGCACTGGGCAACATATATTTTGGGAGATGCTTGTTAAAGACTCCCACCCGCTGGTCCCTTCGTATGTTCAAGGGAAAAGATTTGAAGGATTAGTAGATACTGGAGCCAATGTCTCCGTCATATCTTCACAACAATGGCCCTTTGAATGGGGAAAAGAGAAAAGCCCTCTCATGTTAACAGGATTAGGATCAATTGCTCATGTATGGAAGAGTGCTCATCCACTGAAATGTCAATTTCCAGATGGGAAATCAATATTTGTAACTTTTTATATCATAAACCTATCTATCAATATTTAGGGAAGAGATCTCTTCTCCCCCCCGGGAGCTGCTATAACCATTCCTTCGGGAAACTAATAGCCACGGCTCAAATTCCTCGAGGGCTCTCATTAAAATGGTTAAACGTAATCCCAAAATGAGTTGAGCAGTGGCCATTGCCTCAAATTAAGCTCGAGGCCTTGGAGCACTTAATACAAGAGCAACTTCAACTTAGTCATATAGAACCCTCTACCTCTNTAATAGCCACGGCTCAAATTCCTCGAGCACTCCCATTAACATGGTTAAATGTAATCCCGAAATGGGTTGAGCAGTGGCCATTGCCTCAAATTAAGCTTGAGGCCTTGGAACAATTAATACAAGAGTAACTTCAGTTTGGTCATATAGAACCCTCTATCTCTCCATGGAATTCTCCTGTTTTTGTTATAAAAAAGAAATCTGGTAAATGGAGAATGTTAATAGATCTAAGAGAAGTTAATAAATGTATTGAGCCTATGGGAGCATTGCAATTGGGACTTCCTTCTCCAGCCCTGATTCCCCAAGATGGGTCATTAATGGTGTTAGAGCTTAAGGACTGTTTCTTTACCATTCTTCTACAAGTGCAAGATAGAGATAAATTTGCCTTTACTGTTCCTGTCCTTAACAATGCTCAAACGTTAAACGTTATCAATGGATAGTCTTACCAAAAGGAATGGTCAATAGTCCTACCTTGTGCCAAGACTTTGTTGCTCGTTCCTTGCAGAATATTCACAAAGAATGCCCCAATTACATTTTATATCATTATATGGATGATTTCTTATTGGCCGCTCCCACTGTTGTTGAGCACAATGATTTCTTTTTAAAGGTACAAAGGCGTTAAAAGAATATAATTCACAAATAGCTCCAGAAAAGATCCAAAAAGACTTCCCTTTCTCCTATTTAGGAACCATATTGGAACAACAATGAATTAAACCCCAAAAACTACAAATCCGAAGAGATCATTTGAAAACCTTAAATGATTTTCAAAAATTACTAGGAGATATCAACTGGCTACACCCTGTACTTGGAATTCCTACTTACCAATTGCAGCATCTGTTTTCCACATTAGAAGGGCCACAGCTTTAGACAGCTCTCGAACACTAACCCCCTCAGCTTTGAAGGAGCTCCAATTTGTGGAACAGCAACATTTTTAACTTACTTACATCCATCTCAGCCCATTTCCTTTATTATATTCCACACTCCCTATTCTCCATCTGGGGTAATAGCTCAGGAAGAAGGACTACTAGAATGGGTTTTCTTACCTAACAGTTTCTCCAGGAAATTGACTACTTATATGGATAAGTTGGCATTTCTTATACAGAAAGGTCGCCATCGTGTTCTACAATTATCAGGACATGAACCCTATCAAATTGTGACTCAATTTACAAATGCTCAAATATCTCGTTGTCTACAATTTAATGAAAATTGGCAAATTTCTCTCGCTCCATATTCTGGTTCATTTTCTAATCATTATCCTTCCTCTAAGCTGATTGATTTTCTTCCATCTAACCATATGATATCTCACTCCCCAATTTTCGATACTCCAGTTACGGGACCTACTATTTTTACCGATGCAAACAAAAATACAGCTGGACACTGGACCCCGGAGAGCTTCAAAGTTCTCCCTCACCCCTTTTCTTCCATACAGCCTGCTGAATTATGGGCTATTTCCCTAGTTTTGCAAGATTTTTATCAGCTTCCTATTAACATTGTTTCAGATTCTCGATATGCTGTTCTCTCTTGCTTACAGCTTCCTTATGTCTCTCTTCCGTTGACACTTAAAACACCAGTTGATAAATTATTTCATCAAGTACAACAGTTACAATGCTCAGAACTAATTTTATTTACTCATATCCATGCACATCCTGCCCTTCCTGGACCTTTATCCTTTGGAAATGCTACAATTGATGCCTTACTTTATCCTATAGAAGCAGCAAAACAAGAACATTACTTGCAACAGACTAATTCCAAAGGGTTGCAAAAATCTCATGTGATTACTCGCAAACAAGCTCAGAACATTGTCCGTTCTTGCTCTATATGTGCACCCTTTGTTTTGCCGTTCACCCCGTCAGGTGTCAACATGAGAGTCCATCAAATTAATCAGATATGGCAAATGGATGTCCTTTACATCCATTCTTTTGGCCGACAGAAATATGTCCACCACACTATAGACACATACACACATTTTCAATGAGCTACTGCCTTACACTCTGAGAAAGCTGTTGCTGTCATTACTCACTTATTATCTTGTTTTGCAGTGATGGGTGTACCGCTGGAATTAAAAACTGATAACGTACCTGCTTACCAATCTGTGAAATTAGCCCAATTTCTTTCTCAATATCATATAACTCATACTTTTGGGATTCCATACAATAGTCAAGGACAAGGTATAATTGAAAGAGCTAATCGTACCCTACGTGACTATCTCGAAAAATTAAAAAAAGAGGGAACAGGAGAGATTCATACAACCTAAAGATATTCTGAATAAAACTACTCACTTTAAATTTTTTAAATATATGGAGTGATAAAAATTTGTCAGCGGCAGAATTACATTTCCAAAATAGAAAAAAAGATAAGATTTTAGATACACCCATTTGGTATAAAGATAAAGAAAAGGGTTGGATCCCAGCGTCATTAATATATTTGGGGTGAGGACATGCTTTCATATCTATTGATAATTCCACGTTTTGGGCTCCAACTCGATTCATTAAAATTCACAATGGATGACCGTTTAATACGAAAGTTTGAAGAACTCTCAGCTCAACGGAGCTTCACCTTCTCTACTCTCTCTGCATCCCCTCCAACATGGGGACAACTGAAAAAGCTCACCCAGGAAGCTGAGAAAACCCTCGTCAATGCTGGTCAACCTCTCAATCCTACCAATTTGTTGTTGGCTATGAGGGCTGTGGTTACCTGTCAGGTAATGTATGTGAAAGCAACAGAACACACCTATTGGGCTTATGTCCCTTATCCCCCTCTCGTAAGAGCCGTCTCTTGGGGGAGAACCTGAAGTACAAGTATGCACTAATGAGACTGCTTTCTTTCCCCCACCGGCTTGTGGGGGGATAGAGCAATTGCATCATCATACCAATCAATATAATATAAGTAATGTTACTCTTGCAGCAGAAGGCATACCCTTGTGTATAGGGGGACATCCCTTTTGTTTGTCCACCAAAGTGCATTCTCATCATTCTTATAATACATGGGGGGTAAAATATAATGATTATCATTTTGCTACTTTCACTGTGCTTGTCTCTGCTAGAGGCTTTAATACTTCAACAACTCCAATGGATCGTCATCCTGATGTACCCATGTCCCTACGCCTTTCTAACTTTTTTGCTCCTTCCCTAGAATCTTTAGAGTGGGAGCATTGCTGTGGCCATTGACCCTTTAAGGTTATGAATTACTCTGGTTTTGTTATCATGGACTGGAGTCCAGATCATGGGCATTTTTTAGAAAAGTGGTCTAACAGATCCCTCAAATGGCATCATATCAATAGCACCTTGAGGGGTAATGGCAATGAAATGGTTAAATGGAAACAGTTTGCACTGGTCCCTCCTCAATTTCATTTACAAGGGCATCCACATATTCAAGGGGACATTTGGAAATTATGGGCTGTTTCTGAAAATCTCACCATAGGGTTGGGGAATTGTACTCTGAATATTACAGATGTGTCGGGCCCATTTCATGTTAATTTACATGTTAATAAGTCTTATTCTGCTATCGCTTGTGTGAAAAATCCATTTGCACTATTGTATGGGAACTGGACCTGGAATGAAACTTTGGGAACTATATCCTGTGTGTGTTGCAATTTGACTCGATGTATAAATAGATCTTGGTGGGACCGATTTGAAAAACAAGGCAATAACACTAACTCATTATTGATTGTTAAAGCTAGAGCCGGAGTATGGCTACCTGTAAATTTGAGAAGACCATGGTCGAACTCTTTTGCTGTTTCTCATCTGGTAACTGCTGTGCAAACCTTGCTTCATCGATCTCACTGGATGCTGGGAATCATCATAGCCTCTGTTTTTGCCGTCACCTCAGTTACTACGATGGCCACTGAGGCTGGACTTGCCTTACAACAAGGAATTCAGACCGCTGATTTTGTTTGAAGTTGGCATAAGGACTCTCATCTGTTATGGCAACAACGAGATTTAGATGCCCAGCTTGCAACCGATGTCCGCAATCTTCAACACACTGTTTCTTGGCTTGGAGATCAATTAATTGTCTTGTCCACTACTCTTCCCAAATATGCATCACCCTGGTATCATTCAATTTGAGTGAAGGATGGGAGAAGGTAAAGTGATCATTAATAGGGCATCAGAACCTTACTGCAGAAATTATGAAATTAGAACAGCAGATATTATCTACTTTCAGCAGAACTTTGCCTGGCATTTCTGAGTCTGATTTGTTACAGGATTCACAAGAAGAACTGAATAATTTAAATCCTCTCAGGCATGTATCCACACTTATTGGAACTACTTTTGGAACACTGCACTCATATTGTTTTTATGCTGTATTATTTTTTTAGTCTTCTGGTGCTGGTGCCAAGGGCAACAACTAAATAAGAAGAAACAATGCCTCCAAGCCGCCTTACAACTTGCTGCTACATCTAAGAAATAAGGGGGAGATGTGGGAGACCAACAGTGACCTGGGAATGGATTGGATAGAGAAGCAGAGATGTGCTTGCAAATGGGACTCTCTGCTTGGACCAGACTTGCCTGCACACAGGAAGTCCTGCCAAGAAGCCTGCACACAAACTCCTTTGTTAAACGATCTGCCTGCATACGGGGTATCAGGCCCTCCCTGGAGTAGCAGGAAGCTGGAGTTCTAGGCAGGCTTCTTAGTAATCATATCAAGGTCACGTTCCCCTTCTCTGCTGTAACCATGCTTGCTCTTATCCTGTATGTATTTATATGGTAAAAGAATGCAATGCTTTGCTTCTTGGATTGCTTCCCAAAACGGGACTATAAAAATAAACCACAAGGAGGGCTTGCACAGATTTTTCCTCCGGCCGGAGTTGTGTCTTTGTTTGTCTTTTATGTGTGTGTGTCTCTTTGTCATTTCGCTCATGACAGAGGAACACACCTCTCCAAAAATCCTACCAACCCCTCTGCCAGGACCCAGTGTGGGGAATCCCACTCACGCCAAAGGTCATGAGGAAAGGAGCCTGAGAAAATGCAAAAGTGAGATCAGGCCTCGAGGAAACCCCCCTGGGCTTTCTTGAGCACCTGNAGAGGAACACACCTCTCCAAAAATCCTACCAACCCCTCTGCCAGGACCCAGTGTGGGGAATCCCACTCACGCCAAAGGTCATGAGGAAAGGAGCCTGAGAAAATGCAAAAGTGAGATCAGGCCTCGAGGAAACCCCCCTGGGCTTTCTTGAGCACCTGCCACCAAAACCAGTGTCTGTCTGCCTTACTGCATTATGCTTTCCACCTGTTCTTCTGACATGACAGGGGAGCTATCCCCGACCACCTTTCTCTGGAAAAAGTTAACTTAGAGCTCCAAGTTAATAGTCTCCCACGTATAAAAGAAATGCCTCAGCTCAAACCCCTCTGATGGCTCTCTGACTTGCCTGACAGTTTTCCAGACTTTTNCTTTCTTGAGCACCTGCCGCCAAAACCAGAGTCTGTCTGCCTTACTGCATTATGCTTTCCACCTGTTCTTCTGACATGACAGGGGGGCTACCCCCGACCACCTTTCTCTGGAAAAAGTTAACTTAGAGCTCCAGTTAATAGTCTCCTACGTATAAAAGAAATGCCTCAGCTCAAACCCCTCTGATGGCTCTCTGACTTGCCTGACAGTTTTCCAGGCTTTTACAAGTACGCATATGATTGTTCACAGCCTCCCAACTGTGAGAGGCATGGGAAGCCTAAAACATAGAGCCTTACAAAGAGTTAAAAGCTATTAGAGTAGTGCTGGTATAGGATTTCATTATAGGGCCAATGCTTGTTGCTAAGTTCCCACGTCTCTTATCCACTGTGCACCTGGGAGTGCATTAGTTAACATAGTTGGAATGGAAGAAAAACAAGTGTAGGCTTGAACTTAACCACATCAGATCTTTGAGCTAATTGGTTCTTTCTTGTAACTCACTGCACCTTTGCTCTGTGAGAAATGTAACTCTGTTTGGCATTTTGTGAGGCTGACATAGATTAGAAATATAAAGAAAAAACACTTTGAGGGAAAATAAGTTTTCTAGTTGAGGAGCCTTTATCAAAAGAGGGTCATAAAATGTTCACAGGCCTCCAAGGCCAGAAGATAATGTACATGACAGCATTTGTGGGAAAGGTTTGCAGAAAAAAATCCTGGTTTTGATAGGGAAAAACTGCTGGAATGTTTGGGCTGACTCTGTATGACCTTGCATCTTTCATTTCCCTCCATGTACAAGTGTAAGTATAAAAGACCCTTTTAAAAAAAAAAAAAAAGGTGTCACTCGAAAAAGCTTGGTCACTCCGTGTCTTTTTTTCTCCCTTACTTTCTTTTTCAGGCTGATCCCCTGAGCATATAGGCTCCCTGCATTCACTTATCTGCTCGGGTTTCTAAGACCTGAAGGGTAAAACGTTCTGTGTCTTCACTCCTTTGGGAGACCAGGAGGGCACCTGTGGCCTTCATGAACAGGGCAAACTCCTTGTCTCAGAGTTTTATTGGCTTTCTATGTAAATCAAGGAATATCAGCCTCTTTCTCTCCTCTATTCCTCTCTCATTCATTCATTCACCAACACCATTTCTCCTTTGGGTTTCCCTGGATCCTGCGGGGACTGGACCCCAACACCCCTCCTCCTCCCCAGTCTACTCTAAATCACCTTTCCTTTTCCTGCATGCACTGAACAATTGTCTGAAGCTGTGGTTTGTGTTCCTTCTAGATGCAGTGAGGTCTAGGTGGCAGTGTCCCAGTGCCGAGGACAAAGCCTGCAACTCTGACAAAGTCAGCTGTGCTAGGCAGGCATGTAACAGGGGCACAGGATCGGCTCAGTGTCGTAGAAGACCTGGCCACCACAGTGTGGACAGGGGTTGATGCTGAATCAGACCATGCTGGGCCACCCAGACTTGCACAGAAGCTGCTTGAAGCAGGCGTGCAGCTGAGACAGGAGGCCCAGGTGCAGGGTGCTGTGAACACCCTCATAGCTCTCCAGGGTTGTAGGATACAGCACGTGGCTCAGCTTGCTCAGCCCCACGGTGCGGTGCAGCAGGCTCTCCAGCATGGCCATGCAGATGGGGTTGCTGCAGAAGCTGAAGGTACCTAACTGGGAGCAGTGGCTCAGGGAGGGCAGGAGGACCCTGAACGGGGAGTCCATGATGCCACACTTGCCCAGGTCCAGGTCCTGCAGGGTGGCCGAGGTTCTCTCAATAAGGACCTGCAGGGGCTCCAAACTGAAGCTGGTCAGGTTGNGCTGAAGGAACCTAACTGGGAGCAGTGGCTCAGGGAGGGCAGGAGGACCCTGAACGGGGAGTCCATGATGCCACACTTGCCCAGGTCCAGGTCCTGCAGGGTGGCCAAGGTTCTCTCAATAAGGACCTGCAGGGGCTCCAAACTGAAGCTGGTCAGGTTGACCCTGCCGAGACCCAGGTCCTTCAGTAGGCTGACGCTCAGACACGTGACAGGTACGTCAGGTCTCACTCCAAAATCAGGCAGTTGGTGATTAACAGGGTCCCCAGAGGTGTCTTCAGGAACCTGGGGAGAGACAAGGCAGTCATTTCCAAGGGCAGAGGTGGCAGGTGGAGGGATGTGGGGTGGAGAGGCCTGTTTCACCAGAACAGAGAACCTGGCCTCTCTCCTTCTTGATGGAAAGGCAGGGAGTCTTCAGGGGGGGAGATCATGTTCATATGGATATGTCCTCCCCCTGCACAAAATGATGAACTATTGTCAATGTGGGAAACAAACAGTAAACAAATGTTATTTGCCTATTTCAGCTTACTAGTATTTGATTAGCAGGAATTAAGGTGTTTTTACAGGACACAACTAGTTGAATTCAATGGCAGGATGGATGCAGGGGACATGGGCTGCTGGGTCCCAGCAGTTACAGCTGATCCTCGGGTGAATATCCCCCAGATATTCAGAGGCCACAAACCATCCCTCACCACCTACAATAACTACAATTCTTTCTTTCTTTCTTTCCTCTCTCTTTCTCTCTTTCTTTCTTTCTCTCTCTCTTTCATTCTTTCTCTCTTTTGTTCATTCTTCTGGTTTCTCAGTGAATATATTTATTCCATGCTTGGAGTTTGCAGCTGCCAAAAAGGGAATCAATGCAATGCATTCATACAGACAGACTAGGCTGCATCCTCTCAGCTTTTATCACTGTGTTCAAGGCAGAGCGATAACGTGTTATTGAGAATTTCCTATGTATTCAGAAGTCTTAGAGGAAAANAGTCCCCAAAATATTCGGAGGCCACAAACCATCCATCACCACCTACAATAACTACAATTCTTTCTTTCTTTCTTTCCTCTTTCTTTCTTTCTTTCTTTTGTTTGTTCTTCTGGTTTCTCAGTGAATATATTTATCCCATGCTTGGAGTTTGCAGCTGCCAAAAAGGGAATCAATGCAACCCATTCATACAGACAGACTAGGCTGCATCCTCTCAGCTTTTATCACTGTGTTCAAGGCAGAGCGATAGCCTGTTATTGAGAATTTCCTATGTATTCAGAAGTCTTAGAGGAAAACAATAATTGTAATTTGTTACTTAGAGATATTGGAGCCATTTCANTTGGCTATGCTGGAATCCATTGGAAAAACTAAATTAGTGCTTCCTCTAGATTGGGAATCAATTGCCCAAGTGATGCTTGAAGGGTCCCAATGGTTGCAATTAAGGAGCTGGTAGGAAGAAGACACCAGGAAACAGGCTTGAATAAATGAAGAGCAGAACTCTCCAGGTCCATTGGAGGACAAGTTAATGGGGGAAGGACAATTTTGAGCCTTGAGAGAACAAGCCCAATACTCACATTAAGATTTGCAACAGGTACATCAAGTCTTTCTTCGGGCCTGCCGTCATGTCGTGCCTACGGGACACACACAACCCTCGTTCACAAAAACCTTACAAGGGCCTAACGAGCCTTATATGGATTCCCTGGCTAGATTGCAGGTGGCAATGGAATGAGTCATTGGTCGTGATGAAATTTCAGAAATACTCTTGCAGACACTGGCCTTTGAAAATGTTAATCCAGAATACAAACGTATTTTGAGTCCCTTGAAGGGCCAAGGAGCTTCTATAGCTGAGTATATCAGGGCTTGCTCTCGAGTGGGAGGAACAGAACACAATGCTACTGTTTTTGCTGTGNTCATTGGTCGTGATGAAATTTCAGAAATACTCTTGCAGACACTGGCCTTTGAAAATGTTAATCCAGAATACAAACGTATTTTGAGTCCCTTGAAGGGCCAAGGAGCTTCTATAGCTGAGTATATCAGGGCTTGCTCTCGAGTGGGAGGAACAGAACACAATGCTACTGTTTTTGCTGTGGCCTTGGCCCAAGCCATAAAGCCAAGACAAGGTGGAAATTGCTATCATTGTGGAAAGCCTGGACATATGAAAAAGGATTGCAAAAAACTGAAGGCAAGCAGGACAATATAAAACAGAATAAACTCTCTCGGCCCTGTTGCCGGTGCAGCAAAGGGCTTCACCGGACCAATGAATGCCGTTCCAAAAAGGATAAATTTGGCAATCCTATTTCGGGAAACTACTGAATGGGCCTTGGTCCCTGGGGCCCAGGGATAATTTCAGGGACCCCGTCTTTGCCCTCCAATCTTCAAGCGGCCCCTTGTTTCACAGCAGTCCTTGAAGGCTACTGATGCCTTGAAATCACCTGGACACTTACTAGTGTCAAATTTATATTCTACCACTTCAGGAAGTGCAGCAGCTGATCTACGTTTAGCAGAGAATATCCTTTTCTCCCCAGGGGGAGGAATTTATAAGATACAGACTAATATCTTTGGGCCATTACCTAAGGGTCTTTTCGGCCTGATATTAGGCCACAGCAGTGCGGCCTTAAGGGGTTTAACTATTATACCTGGAGTGATTTATTCAGATTATGTTGGAGAAATTTTAATCATGGTCTCTACATCTACCACAGTATCTCTACTAATTGGTGAATGTATAGCCCAGTTAATTCTCCTACCTTATCATCCCTTTCCAGCTATTCCTAACCAAAGAATGGGGGGTTTTGGAAGCACCGGGCGACATANCTGGAGTGATTTATTCAGATTATGTTGGAGAAATTTTAATCATGGTCTCTACATCTACCACAGTATCTCTACTAATTGGTGAATGTATAGCCCAACTAATTCTCCTACCTTATCATCCCTTTCCAGCTATTCCTAACCAAAGAATGGGGGATTTTGGAAGCACTGGGCAACATATATTTTGGGAGATGCTTGTTAAAGACTCCTGCCTGCTGGCCCCTTCGTGTGTTCAAGGGAAAAGATTTGAAAGATTAGTAGATACTGGAGCCGATGTCTCCGTCATATCTTCACAACAATGGCCCTTTGAATGGGGAAAAGAGAACAGCCCTCTCATGTTAACAGGATTAGGATCAATTGCTGATGTATGGAAGAGTGCTCATCCACTGAAATGTCAATTTCCAGATGGGAAATCNCCCCAGGGGGAAAAATTTATAAATTAAGGACTAATGTCTTTGGGCCATTACCTAAGGGCACTTTCGGCCCGATATTAGGCCACAGCAGTGCGGCCTTAAGGGGTTTGACTATTATACCTGGAGTGATTGATTGATTGATTCAGATTATGTTGGAGAAATTTTAATCATGGTCTCTACATCTACCACATTATCTCTACTAATTGGTGAATGTATAGTCCAAGTAATTCTCCTACCTTATCATCCCTTTCCAGCCATTCCTAACCAAAGAATGGGGGGGTTTTAGAAGCACCAGGTGACATATATTTTTGGAAATGCTTGTTAAAGACTCCCTCCTGGTGGTCCCCTTGTATGTTCAAGAGAAAAGATTTGAAGGATTAGTAGATACTGGAGCTGATGTCTCCGTCATATCTTCACAACAATGGCCTTTTGAATGGGGAAAAGAGAAAAGCCCTCTCATGTTAACAGGATTGGGATCAATTGCTGATGTATGGAAGAGTGCTCATCCACTGAAATAATTTCAAGATGGGAAATCAATATTTGTAACTTTTTATATCATAAACATATCTATCAATATTTGGGGAAGAGATCTCCTCTCCCCCCTGGGAGCTTCTATAACCATTCCTTATGGAAACTAATAGCCACTGCTCAAATTCCTCGAGCAATCCCATTAAAATGGTTAAATGTAACCCCAAAATGGGTTGAGCAGTGGCCATTGCCTCAAATTAAGCTCGAGGCCTTGGAACAATTAATACAAGAGCAACTTCAATTTGGTCGTACAGAACCCTCTACCACTCCATGGAATTCTCCTGTTTTTCTTATAAAAAAGAAATCTGGTAAATGGAGAATGTTGATAGATCTAAGAGAAGTTAATAAATGCATTGAGCCTATGAGAGCATTGCAATTGGGACTTCCTTCTCCATCCCTGATTCCCCAAGATTGGTCATTAATGGCGTTAGATCTTAAGGATTGTTTCTTTACCATTCCTCTACAAGTGCAAGATAGAGATAAATTTGCCTTTACTGTTCCTGTCCTTAACAATGCTCAACCCATTAAATGTTATCAATGAACAGTCTTACCACAAGGAATGGTCAATAGCCCTACTTTGTGCCAAGAATTTGTCGCTCGTTCCTTGCAGAATATTCGCAGAGAATGACCCAATTACATTTTATATCATTATATGGATGATCTCTTATTGGCCGCTCCCACTGTTGTTGAGCGCAATGATTTCTTTTTCAAGGTACAAAAGGCATTTAAAGGTACAAAAATCTCAAGTGATTACTCGCAAACAAGCTCAGAGCAATGTCCGTTCTTGCTCTTTATGCATACCCTTTGTTTTGCCATTCACCCCGCCAGGTGTCAACATGAGAGGCCATCAAATTAATCAGATATGGCAAATGGATGTCCTTTACATCCATTCTTTTGGCCGACAGAAATATGTCCACCACACTATAGACACATACACNACCCTTTGTTTTGCCATTCACCCCGCCAGGTGTCAACATGAGAGGCCATCAAATTAATCAGATATGGCAAATGGATGTCCTTTACATCCATTCTTTTGGCCGACAGAAATATGTCCACCACACTATAGACACATACACACATTTTCAATGGGCTACTGCCTTACAGTCTGAGAAAGCTGATGCTGTCATTACTCATTTATTATCTTGTTTTGCAGTGATGGGAGTACCATTGGAATTAAAAACTGATAATGCACCTGCTTACCAATCTGTGAAATTAGCCCAGTTTCTTTCTCAATATCGTGTAACTCATACTTTTGGGATTCCATACAATAGTCAAGGACAAGCTATAATTGAAAGAGCTAATCGTACCCTACGTGACTATCTCGAAAAATTAAAAAAGGGGGAACAGAAGAGATTTATAAAACCTAAAGATATTCTGAATAAAACTTCACTCACTTTAAATGTTTTAAATATATGGAGTGATAAGAATTTGTCAGCGGCAGAATTACATTTCCAAAAAAGAAAAGAAGATAAGAAGATTTTAGATACACCCATTTGGTATGAAGATAAAGAAAAGGGTTGGATCCAAGCGTCATTAATATATTTGGGGCGAGGACATGCTTTCATATCTATTGATAATTCCAGGTTTGGGGCTCCAACTCGATTCATTAAAATTCACAATGGATGACCGTTTTATACAAAAGTTTGAAGAACTCTCAGCTCAACGGAGATTCACCTTCTCTACTCGCTCTGCATCCTCTCCAACATGGGGACAACTGAAAAAGATCACCCAGGAAGCTGAGAAAATCCTTGTCAATGCTGGTCAACCTCTCAATCCTACCAATTTGTTGTTGGCTATGATGGTTGTGGTTACCTGTCAGGTAATGTATGCACAAGCAACAGAACACACTTATTGGGCTTATGTCCCTTATCCCCCTCTCGTAAGAGCCATCTCTTGGGGAGAACCTGAAGTACAAGTATGCACTAATGAGACTGCCTTCTTTCCTCCACCAGCTTGTGGGGGGATAGAGCAATTGCATCATCATACCAATCAATATAAGTAACGTTACTTTTGCAGCAGAAGGCATACCCTTGTGTAGAGGGGGACATCCCTTTTGTTTGTCTACCAAAGTGCATTCTCATTATTCTTATAATACATGGCGGGTAAAATATAATGATTATCATTTGCTACTTTCATTGTGCTTGTCTCCGCTAGAGGCTTTAATACTTCAACAACTCCAGTGGATCATCATCCTGACGTACTCATGTCCCTATGCCCTTCTAACTTTTTTGTTCCTTACCTAGAATCTTTAGAGTGGGAGTGTTGCTGAGGCCATCGACCCTTTAAGGTTATGAATTACTCTGGTTTTGTTATCATGGACTGGAGTCCAGATCATGGGCACTTTTTAGAAAAGTGGTCTAACAGATCCCTCAAATGGCATCATATCAGTAGCACCTTGATGGGTAATGGCAATGAAACGGTTAAATGGCGACAGATTGCACTGTTCCCTCCTCAATTTCAATTACAAGGGAATCCATTATTCAAGGGGACATTTGGAAATTATGGGCTGTTTCTGGAAATCTCACCATATGGTCGGGGAATTATACTCTGAATATTACAGATCCCTCAGGCCCATTTCATGTTAATTTGCATGCTAATAAGTCTTATTCTGCTATGGCTTGTGTGAAATATCCATTTGCACTATTGTATGGGAACTGGACCTGGGATGAAACTTTGGGAACTATATCCTGTGTGTGTTGCAATTTGACTCAATGTATAAATAGATCTTGGTGGGACAGATTTGAAAAACAAGGCAATAACACTAACTCATTATTGATTGTTAAAGCTAGAACTGAAGTAGGGCAACTCGGTTTGACAAGACCATGGTTGGATTCTTTTGCTGTTTCTCATCTGGTAACTGCTGGGCAAACCTTGCTTCATCGATCTCGCCAGATGCTGGGAATCATCATAGCCTCTGTTTTTTCCGTCACCTCAGTTACTGCGACAGCCACGGTGGCTGGACTTGCCTTACAACAAGGAATCCAGACCGCTGATTTTGTTCGAAGTTGGCATAAGGACTCTCATCTGTTATGGCAACAAGAATGAGATTTAGATGCCCAGCTTGCAACCGATGTCCACAATCTTCAACACACTGTTTCTTGGTTTGGAGATCAATTAACTGTCTTGTCCACTACTCTTCCCAAATATGCATCATCCTGCTACCATTCAATTTGAATGAAGGATGGGAGAAGATAATGTGATCATTAATAGGACATCAGAACCTTACTGCAGAAATTATGAAATTAGAACAGCAGATATTATCTACTTTCAGCAGAACCTTGCCTGGCATTTCTGAGTCTGATTTGTTACAGGATTCACAAGAAGGACTGAATAATTTAAATCCTCTTGGGCATGCATCCACACTTATTGGAGCTACTTTTGGGAACACTGCACTTATATTGTTTTTATGCTGTATTATTTTTTTAGTCTTCCAGTGCTGGCGCAGAGGGCAACAACTAAATAAGGAGAAACAATGCCTCCAAGCCGCCTTACAACTTGCTGCTACATCTAAGAAATATACGGGAGATGTGGGAGATCAACAGTGACCTAGGAATGGAATGGATAGGGAAGTGGAGATGTGCTTGCAAATGGGACTCTCTGCTTGGACCGCACTTGCCTGCACACAGGAAGTCCTGCCAAGAAGCCTGCACACAAACTCCTTTGTTAAACGATCCGCCCGCGTATGGGGTATCAGGCCCTCCCTGGAATAGGAGGAAGCTGGAGTTCTAGGCAGGCTTCTTGGTAATCATGTCAAGGTCACTTTCCCCTTCTCTGCCATAATCATGCTTGCTCTTATCCTGTATGTACTTATATGGTAAAAGAATGCAATTCTTTGCTTCTTGGATTGCTTCCCAAAACGGGAATATAAAAATAAACCACAAGGAGGGCTTGCGCAGATTTTTCCTCCGGCCTGAGTCATGTCTTTGTCTGTCTTTTATGTGTGTGTGTCTCTTTGTCATTTCACTCGTGACATAGGAACACACCTCTCCAAAAATCCTACCAATCTCTCTGCCAGGAGCCAGGGTGGGGAATCCCACACATGCCAAAGGTCATTAGGAAAGGAGCCTGACAAAATGCAAAGGTGAGATCAGGCCTCGAGGAAACACCCCTGGGCTTTCTCGAACACCTACTCCCAAAACCAGAGTCTGTCTGCTTTACTGCATTATGCTTTCCACATGTTCTTCTGACATGACAGGGGGGGCTATCCCCGACCACCTTTCTCTGGAAAAAGTTAACTCAGAGCTCCAGTTAATAGTCTCCCACAAATAAAAGAAATGTCTCAGCTCAAACCCCTCTGATGGCTCTCTGACTTGCCTGATAGTTTTCCACACTTTTACAAGTATGCATATGATTGTTCACAGCCTCCCAACTGTGAGAGGCATGGGAAGCCTAAAACACAGAGCCTTACAAAGAGTTAAAAGTTATTAGAGTAGTGCTGGTATAGGATTTTATTATAGGGCCAATGCTTGTTGCTAAGTTCCCACATCTCCTATCCACTGTGCACCTGGGAGTGCATTAGTTAACATAGTTGGAATGTAAGAAAAACAAGTGTAGGCTTGAACTTAACCACATCAGATCTTTGAGCTAATTGGTTCTTTCTTGTAACTCACTGCACCTTTGCTCTGTGAGAAACGTAACTGTTTGGCATTTTCTGAGGCTGACATAGATTAGAAATATAAAGAAAAAACACTTTGAGGGAAAATAAGTTTTCTGGTTGAGGAGCCTTTATCAAAAGAGGGTCATAAAGTGTTCACAGGCCTCCAAGGCCAGAAGATAATGTACACAACAGCATTTGTGGGAAAGGTTTGCATAAAAAAATCCTGGTTTTGATAAGGGAAAAACTGCTGGAATGTTTGGACTGACTCTGTATGACCTTGCATCTTTCATTTCCCTCCATGTACAAGTATAAGTATAAAAGACCTTTTTGAAAGAAAAAAAAAAAGGGCCTCACTCGAAAAGGCTTGGTCACTCCGTGTCTTTTTTTCTCTCTTATTTTCTTTTTCAGGCTGATCCCTTGAGCATATAGGCTCCCTGCATTCACTTATCTGCTCAGGTTTCTAAGACCTGAAGGGTAAAACGTTCTGTGTCTTCACTCCCTTGGGAGACCGGGAGGGCCCCTGTGGCCTTCGTGAACA
>SJYH01008582.1:6103-16464 GCA_006408735.1 Sylvicapra grimmia | reverse complement strand
CCCCAGCACCGACTCTGCGGCCGCAGCAAACCCTGCAGGGCAGCCACCCCGCTCGGGCCCTGCTCCCCGGGGCCTGCAGGCTCAGCAGCGGGCGGCTTCACCAGGTCCAGGCCCGTGTGACCCGCGGTGCGGAGGGCTCAGCGTCAGGGCTGCAGGGTGTGGGGCTGGAGCCCACAGGAGCCAGGGCGGGGTGCGCGGGCCGGGCTGGGGCCTCCCCGGGGGCCTTCACGGGGCCGGGGGTTTCCTGGGACCAGCTGCCCCACAGGGGGCAGGAGCGGGTGTGAACCGGGGCCTGGAGGGCCGTCTGAGCCCCAGGAGGGGCTGGCGGGCTGCAGGGGAAGGGGGCGGCTCCCTCGGATGGTGGCGGGACCCAGGGCCTCACAGCCTCCATCCTGCACGTTCACTCTTCCCTGAACCCTCCCCTGGGGTAGAGCCCTCTGTCGTGGCCCAGCAGCCCTGGTCTGACCAGTAGCCACTAGCGAGAGCCCTGCACCCCCTGCGGTCTGGATCCACGCCCAGCCTTTCCGTGTGAGCTGAAAGAAGGGCTCCCGGGCAGATTCCTTCTCATGAAGATGGAGGGGTTTCTGTCTCAGCCAGAATGAGGAGTGGGAGACGCGGGAGGTAATCACACACGATCAAGTCACTACCGGGACAGGGAGAAGCCGGGCTTCCCATCAGCCCCAGGGACAAGTGAGTGTTCGCATCACCCCAGGCAACTTCACGGGAGAAAATGCGCTGAACTTGCTGTCTTGCTCTGCGTGCATGGAAGCACTGTTGGTATTTGTCACCCTGGCCGTATGTCCCTTTGCCATTAAACAAACACAAATAATGGTATTCTTCAGTAACCAGATTAAATTCATAGCCAGACAAATTCAGAGTGTGGTCAAACACTTGTTAAATATAATGACAAACTTGTTACCGTTAATATCTGGAGGACTTAAAGACTGAAGGAAATGCGGAAACCCACAAAAAACAGGCTCGCTGAGACGCTGGCCGCGTGCACGATGCCCACCATCTTGTTCAAAAAAGAAAAAGAAAGGGAGCACCACGGAGAGAAAAGCTGAGGTGCCCTTGCGTCTCCGAGGGCGGCTGGGAAGACGCTGTCAGCGTTTGCTCAGAGGCAGACTGATTTCTGACCTCCATGTCTGGAAGCAGCTGACAAAGCGCTCCAGAACCTCACGCTCTCCCCGCGCTTGGAAACAGCAATTTCCCCGATGCCGTTTTATCTGCAGGAGTGCTAACAGCCTGATGCATAAAGGGAGCACTGGTTACAGATCTCTAACGCCATAACAGAGGGATCCAGCCTCACTTGGACTGATATCGAAATCCTGGACTTAAAAACGATTAATGTGCTGAGAATCACACAGGTAGAATGCTCTATGCAAACAGTCACACAATCTGCAAGGAAAAGTCAGGCAGACATCGCAAAAACCGGAGGCCACATCAAAGACTGCAGAGCCTGCACCCATCTGGGTGGTGAGATTGTGGCCCACTTTAATTTCTTTCATTCTTTTCTTAAATAAAAAGAATTATTCCAATTTGTCCCAGATCTAGCATTGTTTTTAAAGGGACGGTGCATTACAGGAAGTGCACAGTAACGCTGGCTTAAGCAAGATAGGATGTTAATCCTCAATGGCATTTCCCAAGTCTAGAGGCAGCGTCTGCCGAGGCTGGTTGTTCAGAGGGGCCAGCAGATGACCAGGCGCTCCAGCCCCTCTGTCTCGCTGCTCCACACTCCCAGCAGGAGGAGCCCATCCCTCGTGTCTAGGATGGCTGCTGCAGCACCTGCCATTGCATCAGCCTTCCAAAAAGCTGAGGAGCATCGAGGAAACGACCAAAGAGTGTGCCAGCCAGCAGAGTGTGCGCCTCTTGAGAAAGAGAGTTGAACATAGAATTTCCACATGGCCCGGCAACCCCACTCCTCGGTATAGACCCAAAGACTTGAAAGCGGACATTCAGATAGATATTTGCACACATGTTCACAGTGGTCTCAGTGTGGTCCATCCACACAGTGGAATTGTACTCAGCCTTAATTTAAGAAGGAAGGAAGTCCTGACACAGGCTGCAAACATGGATGAAGCTTGAGGACGTGTGTGTGTGTGTGTGAGGATGTGTGTGTGTCGGTGTGTGTGTGTGAGGACATGTGTGTGTGTGAGGACATGCATGTGTGTGTGTGAGGACATGTGTGTGTGTGAGGATGCGTGTGTGAGGACGTGCGTGTGTGTGTGTGTGAGGACGTGTGTGTGTGTGAGGAACGTGTGTGTGTGAGGACGTGTCTGTGCGTGCATGTGTGTGTGTGTGTGAGGATGTGTGTGTGTGCACGTGTGTGTGAGGACGTGTGTGTGTGTGTGCGTGCGTGTGTGTGAGGACGTGTGTGTGTGCGTGCATGCGTGTGTGTGTGTGTGTGAGGACGTGTGTGTTTGTGTGTGTCTGTGTGTGTGTGAGGACATGCGTGTGTGTGTGTGAGGATGCGTGTGTGAGGACGTGCGTGTGTGTGTGTGAGGACATGTGTGTGTGTGTGAGAGGACATGCATGTGTTTGTGTGAGGATGTGTGAGTGTGTGTGTGTGAGGAACGTGTGTGTGNGTGTGTGTGTGTGTGTGGGGGTGTGTGTGTGTGTGTGTGAGGACGTGTGTGTGTGCATGTGTGCGTGTGTGTGAGGATGTGTGTGTGTGCATGTGTATGTATGAGGACATGTGTGTGTGAGGATATGTGTGTGTGCATGTGCGCGTGTGTGTGTGTGTGTGAGGACGTGTGTGTGCGCATGTGTGTGCGTGTATTGCGTGTGTGTGTGTGTGAGGATCTGTGTGTGTGTGTGTGCGTGCATGTGTGTGTGTGAGGACGTGTTTGTGTGTGTGAGGACCTGTCTGTGCGTGCATGTGTGTGTGTGTGTGAGGACGTGTGTGTGTGCATGTGTGTGTGAGGACGTGTGTGTGTGTGTGAGACTGTGTGTGTGAGGACATGTGTGTGCGTGCGTGTGTGTGAGGACGTGTGTGTGGACGTGTGTGTGCACGTGCACGTGTGTGTGTGTGTGTGAGGACGTGTGTGTTTGTGTGTGTCTGTGTGTGTGTGTGAGGACGTGTGTGTGTGTGTGTTAGTCACTCAGTCCTGTCCGACTCTTTGCGATCCCACGAACTGTATCCTGCCAGGCTTCTCTGTCCGTGGAATTCTCCANGTGTGTGTGTGCGCACATGTGTGTGTGTGAGGACGTGTGTGTGTGTGTGTGCACACGTGTGTGTGTGAGGACGTGTGTGTGTGTGTGTGTGTGTTAGTCACTCAGTCCTGTCCGACTCTTTGCGATCCCACGAACTGTATCCTGCCAGGCTTCTCTGTCCGTGGAATTCTCCAGGCAAGAATACTGGAGTGGATTGCCATTCCCTTCTCCAGAGGAGCTTCCCAACCCAGGGATCACACCCTGGTCTCCGGCATCGCAGGCAGATTCTTTACCGTTTGAGCTACAGGAAGTCAAGGACGTGACACTCAGTGAAATTAGCGACTCCGAAGGACAGACGCTGTCTGACTCCACTCACAGGAGGTCCCTGCGGGGTCAGGTTCATAGAGACGGGAAGGAGATGGTGGGGTCAGGGGCTGGGGCAGCGGGAGGGGAAGGGGGTGAGTGTTTCACGGGGTCAGAGTGTCACTTGGGAAGAAGGAACCTTCTGGAGATAATGGTGTGAAACACACCCGTGTGAGTGTGCTTCGTGCCCCTGAGCTGCCTACCTAGAAATGATTGAAATGCCGACATTGATGGTGTGCACACTTCATCACAATTTTGAAAGCAGGGAGAATAAAAGGGGGAAAAAGAAGGAAAACAAAGGAACAAGGAGGCCCCTGCCTGCCTGGGTGTTTGCCAACGTGTCCCCATCCTTCCTGGGCGGCCGGGACCCGGGCTGCGACCATAGCTGGTGTGAGCGAGGCCGGGACACGGGTGGCGGCCGTGCGGGGCTCCCCCGGGGGAGCGGCGGGACGGGGCAGCCTGGCGTGTCCCGCAGGGGAGCCGAGGTCGGCTGAGGGATGGGGGCGTCCCGCACGCCTGGGTCACTCAGACAGGGCCGACAGAATCGAAGGACCGACCCCACGGGGGTCACAGGGGCGGGGTGGCCTGTGGGGGGCCGGCCCGGGGAGGGCATGGCTGGAGGTGTCTGCAGGGCTGCAGCCTCCAGAGCTGCCCAGCCGCCTCTGGAGGTGGAGGAGGGGGCAGGTCAGGCGGAGGTGGGGGCGAGACCAGGCCCTCTGACCCCCGCGGCTTTGCCGTCCCAGGAGCCTGTCTGTGACCCCCTCCTCTAGTGCTCTCACTGTCCCCGACCAGGGCCCTGGGTCTGGCGTCTGGATGCTGGGTCCCTGGAGGGCCAGGGACGACCACGACCCAGTGTCCACCCTCAGCCTCCACTTGCAGAACAGCCCAGAGGGTCTGGCATCCCGGCCTGGGCCTGCGAGGATCCGGGGACGGACAAGCCGCTGCCCCCACCCCGAGGCCGTGCCCCAGGCCGAGGCCCGCTCCGCTCCCACGCGGGGGTCCCGGGACCCGCCCCAACCGCACCGCCAGCCCAGACCCCACTGACCGCCCAGGTGGCGGGCCGGGGGCCGCTGCGGCCCCGCACGGGGTGGCCTGGAGGTGGCGTGACTGCAGGGAGGCCAGCGATAGTCCCACAGGGACTCCGGAGAGACCTGCAGAGCGTTACAGCCAAGCGGACGAGAAGCAGAGGGGAGACAGATGTGCCGGGCTGTAAACAGTCTGATTTCTCAATGTAAACCAGACTCGGGCCCAGNGGAGGGCCAGGGACGACCACGACCCAGTGTCCACCCTCAGCCTCCACTTGCAGAACAGCCCAGAGGGTCTGGCATCCCGGCCTGGGCCTGCGAGGATCCGGGGACGGACAAGCCGCTGCCCCCACCCCGAGGCCGTGCCCCAGGCCGAGGCCCGCTCCGCTCCCACGCGGGGGTCCCGGGACCCGCCCCAACCGCACCGCCAGCCCAGACCCCACTGACCGCCCAGGTGGCGGGCCGGGGGCCGCTGCGGCCCCGCACGGGGTGGCCTGGAGGTGGCGTGACTGCAGGGAGGCCAGCGATAGTCCCACAGGGACCCCGGAGAGACCTGCAGAGCGTTACAGCCAAGCGGACGAGAAGCAGAGGGGAGACAGATGTGCCGGGCTGTAAACAGTCTGATTTCTCAATGTAAACCAGACTCGGGCCCAGGATTCCAGGTAAGCGTCCGAGGCCGAGCCCGCCCCCGGGGGCCAGGCTCTGCAGCCCTACTCTGGGACGCGTCAGAGTGACCGCCGAGACGGTCCGCAATTAGGCGAAATTGGTCTTGCATTCCTCCCCTAAATCCCCAAGATCTCTGCAATTTTAGGTCTTCTCAAAAAGGAAAACATTTGCTAATTAAATGATGCAAGTGAAAAAAAGCATAGAATGTTCCGTCGACTGGAAAATGCCAATTAGGGAAGCAGCTCTGCGTTTCCCTCCCACCTTGGGCTGAGTGGGCGCTTATCTCGCTGTGAGGGGTCTGCTGGGAGCGGGGTGTGGGGCAGGGCGCCCCTGGAGACCCCTGGTGGAGGATGGAGCGGCCGGGGCCTGGCCGGGCAGCCGGGCCGTGTGCTGGGGCTGGGGAGGGGGCCGGTGGACCCTGGGCCTGGGCCTGGGCCCTCGGAGCTGGGCGGCCCGGGTGTTGCCTCCAGCTGTGAGGCAGCACCAAGGACTGGGGCCTCGCCCGCACATGTGGGTGGTGAGCCTGCTTCCCTGCTGGCTGGCGGGGCCCTGCCCGGCCTTCACTTGGAGCAGCTGGTCCTTGGTGCTGGTGGTGTGGTGGTGGTTCACGTGTGTTCTCGCAGCCCGGCTCCGCTCCCTGGGCCGGAAGTGTCCTTCCCCAGCTCCCTGCTCAGGGCCTGTCTGGGGCTCCGTCTCTGAGGCGTGGAACTCAGGTGCGTGTTTGCTGACCTGTGGTTCTCCCATCTCTTGCTGAGACCCCCACCAGCTGCAGGCTCGGGAGCACGCAAACGCCTGCACGGAAAAGTGTCCCCCAGGCTTCCCGTCCCTGCACCCCAAGGCTGCTTGGAGACCGTTCCCTGTGCAGCCCACGCCCTGATAGTGGGGCTGATCTGTTCGACTGTGTGGGTGAAAGTCAGAAGAGGAAGAATACTCTGGGGCCCACGACAGCGGCAGGCGGTGAGGTTCGGGGCCAGCAGTAGCCTGTCCTCGAGGAGGCTGCCCGTCCACCCGCACTTTCCACGGCTCCTTTCCTGCTCCAGCGGCAGAGCTGAGCTGTGGCTCAGAGACCGTGAAGCCCACCACGTCTATTCCGTTTAGCTTCCGGCCCTGCATAAAGCGTCTGCCTGCTCTGACCCACGTCCCCACTCGGACGTCGGCCCGGTTCAGGACCAGACCGGGCCGGGCTCAGCTCTCTGTCCCTTGGCCTCTCGCGTGGCGCTGGTGGGGCTTTTAGAAAGAGCCTCGGCTGAGTGAACGGTGTCCCTGGCCTCCAGAAATTCTAGCCAAGACACATACATATTTCTAGAGCACAAACTCGCAGTGGGCAAGGTGGGGCAACCAGGGGGCTGAGAGGTGGTCCAGTCCTCAAGCGTGAGTCCGATCAGTGTGGAGCCTGGGCCGAGTGTGGGCCCAGCTGGGATCTGGGGCCCAGAGCTCCAGTCTGCAGCAGGGGAGGCCCAGACACGAAGCTCAGGCTCTCCCAGCATTGGGACCCTCTTTCCAACAGACAGGGTGATAGGCCAGTGAGCACGCGTCTCGTGTCTGCTTTTCTGGGAGAGCATCGTTGCCGTTCAGTCACTGAGTCGTGTCCAACCCTCTGCGACCCCATGGACGGCAGCACGCCAGGCTTCCCTGTCCTTCACCATCTCCGGAGTTTGCTCAAACTCATGTCCACTGAGTCAGTGACGCCGTCCAACCGTCTCATCCTCTGTCACCCCCTTCTCCTCTTGTGTTCACACTTTCTCAGCAGCAGGGTTTTTTACAGTGAGTCAGCTCTTCGCATCAGGTGGCCAAAGTGTTGGAACTTCGGTTTCGGCATCAGTCCTTCCAGTGAATAGTCGGGGCTGATTTCCTGTAGGATGGACTGGCTTGATGTCCTTGCTGCTCAATGGAAGTCTTAAAAGTCTTTTCCAACATAACAATTCAAAAGCATCAGTTCTTCAACACTCAGCTTTCTTTGTAGTCCAACTCTCATATCCATATGTGACTGTTGGAAAAATATCATTGCGGGGTCTAAAGTCATGGTGATTGTGTCCGGCTGTGGTCAGAGGCGCAGGTCTGGAGGAACGGGCGCTGGATCAGAGCAGCCCTGCTGTGGTCACCGAGCTGGGTGCCCGGGAAGGCGTGGCTTGTCCTCAGAGCTGCCGTGGGAGAAGACTTTCCTGAGGAGCTAAGACAGCCGTCCCCACAGCTCGGAGACTGGACGGGGATTTTGAGAAGGCAGGCGGCCTGGCTGCGTCTCCCGATGAGACAGCATCCTGCTGTTTTCGTGAAGCGAGGGTTCTTGGCTCCCAGGCGGCCTGGGCCCAGGGCAGGGGCACCTTGGTGACCAGAGACTCCAGCACGCCTGGGTGTGTGTTGACCCTGCTCCTGCCAGACCCCTGCCTGCCCCGGGCAGACCCCGGCCACGTCCTGGCGGGCAGGGGCCGGAGGGCGGGGGTCCTCCCCACGGGGGCCTCTGCGCTGCTTTGCGGCAGAAGGGAGGGGAGAGAGGGACACTGTCCTGTGGGCCCGAGGCCCAGGACTCCCTGTTCCCGCAGGGTCCATCCTAACCCCGGTCACAGCGGGGCCCTAAAGGCTGGACAGGTGAGTGGCTTCCCAAGGTCGCACAGCAAGGGCCTGGAGTGCAGAGAGGCTCCGCTGCCTTAGGCAGCGAGCACGCACCTGGGCAGAGCGTGAGTGATGGAACCTCCCGCAGAGCCAGAAACACGCTCTTCTGGCAGCGGGGGAGGCACAGCGGGCCGTGCTGACTCACTCAAGGCCCCCATCCTGGTCTCGGCGGACGGCGGGGGCCCCGGGCCTTGGCAGGCCTTGCTCTGCCATCATCCCCCTCCCGGCCCTGCCTGACGCCCAGAGGTTGCTCTGCTCCACGCGGGTGTTTTCTGCCCATCTCCCACTCCACACGGCTGCAGTCCAGGTGCCAGGAAGCCCTGGGGAAAGCCACGTGCTGGAGCCGCGTGCCTGTGCCTCCTTTGCCCTGGGGTCATGGACCCCCAAGTCCCGCCTTCCTCAGGAGTCACAGCAGGGTTCTCAGAGGCAGAGCGACGAATGGACACACGTGTGCGCACATGTATCACTATACGGAGAGACGCAACATCGGGGATCGACTCGTGATTACAGCGGCTGGGGAGTCTGCGGTGTGGACACACGTGTGCGCACATGTATCACTATGCGGAGAGATGCAACATCGGGGATCGACTCGTGATTACAGCGTCTGGGGAGTCTGCGGTGTGGACAGCAGGCCGGAGGCCAAGGAGAGCCCAGGGTCCAGATGGGGTTGAAGGCTTCGGGCCAGAGAGGCCCCTCCTGCTTGGGGAGCCTGGCCTCTGGCTCCAGTCGGGCCTTCAACTGGTCGGATGCGGCCCACCACCCTGAGGGGCAATCTGCTTCCGGAGCATCTGAAAGCGGTTTAAGCGCTAATCTCACAGCCGAACGCCCTCCACCTCCTCGTGCTCTCGCAGCCCCTCCCTCTCCCTGCTGCCTGGCCCAGCTGGTCCCCCGCAACCCCCCGTCTCCCTGCCACTGGGTATTCCTTGCATTCTTCAGAGAAGGGGACTCACAGCGTGGTGCCCCTCGGGGCCGGCTGTTCCGCTCGGCACCGTGACGCTCAGGCTTGTCTGTACCCCGCTTCCCCAGGTTCCCAACCAGTGTCAACGGCACGCGGGTCCCTGACGACCGGCCAACCCACCCTCCTGCTCGGGAAGCTGCCGCTGGAGGGCAGGGGCTCCGGGTGCCTCTGCTGGTGATGCTGTGCTGAGGTCAGGACGGCCTCCACTCGGTGACATCTCAGATGCCCAGCCCTGGGGCCGCAAGCTGCCCCCTACAGAGTCACCACAGTGAGCCAGGGACAGATTCTGGGCTGGGCTGGGCGCTGGGGCGGCGGAGGATCTGCCGGAGAAGGTGGCTGGACAGTTACAGACAATGTCGGTGCTTTGGGGTGAATTAATTAGACACAACCCCAGGCTTGGAGCTGGGAGATGGCACATGTTGCTAACCCCTGACGCTCACACAGGCCCCACCTGGACCTAGGCGAACGTCCTGTGTTCTGAAGGTTCAGCACCCTCGGAGCGTCGTTTTGAGCTCACAGCATCATGGAGAGCTGCTTTCCTAGTTCACATCCCAGGTGAGCATTTGGGGAGAAGACTGAATTCTGCTACAGGATGATGAGCAGGAGGCCAGGTCCCACTTCTTCACTCACTCATTTATTTTCTGGATGCACTGAGGCCTGGTCTGTTCCAGAAATTGAGCAGAGAAGGGCATGGCACCTGAGCCGTCCAGGCACCACACCCCTCCCCTGCCGCCCGGCTCCTCCCCCACGTGCTTTGCACTGGGCCGGGATGGCCCTGCGTCTGAGGCCAGTGTGACTGGAGGCTCGTTCAGCTTGTCAGACGCCCTCGACCCCAGGGAGGCTCAGCGTGCAGGACACAGAGCCCAGAACCTCAGCTGTCACACGGAGGGAGCAGGGACCCCAGGCTCCCCAGAAATGCAGAAAGTAAGCATGCACAGTATGAGCCAGATAGAGTGAGTAATAGGGTTGTTTTAAGATAGAACTGAACAGGTTTCTCTGGGGGAAATAGGCACAAGCAAGTGAGCACGTGCCCAGGTCACACCTGCCCTGACAGGTATGTAGAGGCTCCTGGCCCCGGAGGCCCCACGCTGAGCACCTTCTCTCTCCACCTGCTCCTCTGACCAACTCCACCCTCAACCTGCCAGAACGCTGAGGCTGCTCCGGAGGCCGCGGCTCCAGCTGAGTTCCCATCTGCTGCTGGTGCAGGATCTGAGCTGCTGGCCGCAGACCGCAGGACTCCAGTCGTGCAGGGACAGCGGTCCCCAAGTGGCCCCCTCTTCTCTCAGCTCAGCCCCTCCCGTGTGTAAAACCAGATGCCGAGCCACCTCTACAGTCTCTGCCTGGCCCGAGCGCCCCGTCTCCGCACTCTGAGTCTCTCCTCCGGCTCTGTGGTTCTGCTCCTGTGCTTCCTGGGAGCAGGGAAGGGCTCCCTTGGAAAGAAAATTAGGTGTTGGCTGCCATGTAACGAAGCAGACAGCATGTGGGGAGACGTCACCCAAAAGTAGCAGGAAAAAGTTAATGGACAAAACTATATAAGGAAAACGAAAAGATACGGAACCAAAGGCAGCAGGCCAGCACGCGAGCAA
>SJYH01008579.1:8448-21369 GCA_006408735.1 Sylvicapra grimmia | reverse complement strand
GCAACTCGAGAAAAACCAGGAGATTCTCCCCTCCAGGCGAGATAAGGCCATTTTCTGATGCGGCATCTCGAGAGAAATCACGCCTCCCCTCCTGAAGCTCAAAGGCTCTTTCACACCTTGCTGCAACTCAAGAAGTTCCCCGACATAACCGTCTCAACACGACAGGAACACTGAGGGTCCCATTACATCTCAAGAGGATCCCCCTTTCCCCCTCCTCTCCAGATGAGTGTTCCTTTCCCTGCTTCATCACAAAAGGATTCTGGCATTCCCGTCACACAGCAGGATAACGTGCTCTCAAGAGCAAAGTTGAGAGGAACTTCAGGGGTCGTGCCACCATTCCAAAAGACCCCCAGATATCTCAGTCCACTACAGAGGAACCTGATTTCCCTGCACTCCCTCAAAGGTCACCCCAAGCATCAAATCACACCTCAGTGGAACGTGTGACAGCCCTGTGGCACCTTGAGGGAAAGCCACAGATCCCTGTGTCAACTCGTCGGGAAACCTGAAACTGCTGCTACAGCTCGGGAGGAAAATGGACATGTATGTCTCCACTTGAGTAGAGTCCTGACTCTCCTGTGGAGACTCCAGAGGAACCCCAAGATCCATGTCAGCACTGGAGAGAAAACCTCATGTTCTGGCAGCAGTTCCAGATGAGGACTTAGGACCCGACACTGACTGGAGAGGAATCCCGAGGGGCCCCTCTCAACTCGCATGGAGACTGGTCTTTCCTGATGCCACACAAGCGGGTCCTTGAGGTCCCCGTCGTAACTCGAGAGGGATCTGCCGCAACTGGAAAAAACCAGGAGGTTCTCCCCTCCAGGCGAGATGAAGCCCTTTTCTACTGTGGCATCTCAAGGGAAATCACGCCTTCCATCTTGAACCTCGCAAGGGTCCTTCCCACCCTTGCTGCAACTCAAGAAGTTCCCTGATATACCCTTCTCCACAGGGGAGGAACCTCATGGGTCCCAGCACATCTCAAGAGGAGCCCCGTTTCCCCCTCGTGAGCTCGAGATGTGGGTTCCTTTCCCTGTTTCGTCGGGAAAGGATTCCCTCTGTTCCCGTCACATCTCAAGAGGTGTCACTCTCAACAGGAAAGCCGAGATCTCCAGGGGTCATGCTAACATACTAAAAGTCCCCCAGATGTCTCAGTCCACTCCAGATAAACCTGATTTCCATGCATTACCTCGAGTGTCACCCGAGTATCGCCTCACACCACGGTGGCTCATGCCACAGCCCTGTAGCATCTCGAGGGAAAGACAGAGATCCGTGTGTCAGCTCGATGGGGCGACTGACACTGCTGCAACAGGTTGGGAGGAAAGCGGACGTGCATGTAACCACAGGAGATGAGTCCTGACTCCCCTGGCGAAACTCCAGAGGAACCCCAGCGTGCATGCCAGCACTAGAGAGGAAACCTCAGGCTCCAGCTTCAGCTCCAGGCGGGGACTTAGGTCCCGTCACTGACTGGAGAGGAATCCCGAGGGTCCCCTCTCANCCAGCGTGCATGCCAGCACTAGAGAGGAAACCTCAGGCTCCAGCTTCAGCTCCAGGCGGGGACTTAGGTCCCGTCACTGACTGGAGAGGAATCCCGAGGGTCCCCTCTCAACTTGCATGGAGACTGGCCTTTCCTGAGGCCACACAAATGGGTCCCTGAGGTCCCCATCGTAACACGAGAGGAACCTGCCGCAACTCGAGATAAACCAGGAGGTTCTCCCTTCCAGGCGAGTTGAGGCCGTTTTCTGCTGTGGCATTCCGAAAGAAATCACTCCTTCCCTCCGGAAACTCAAAGGCTCCTTTACACCCTTGCTGCAACTCAAGAAGTTCCCCGACATACCAGTCTTTACTTGAAAGGAACACTGAGGGTCCCACCACAACACAAGAGGAGGCCCCTTTCCCCCTCCTCCACTTGAGATGAGGTTTCGTTTCCCTGCTCTGTCAGGAGAGGATTCTGGCATTCCTGTCGCAAAGCAAGAGGACGTGCTTTCAACAGGAAAGTCGAGAGAAACTTCAGGGGTGGTGCCACCATTCCAAAAGACCCCAAATATCTCAGTCCACTTCAGAGGAACCTGATTTCATTGCACTGCCTCGAAGGTCACCCTGAAAATCGAATCACACCACAGTGGCACGTGCGACAGCCCTGTGGTACCTCGAGGGAAAGTCACAGATCCCTGTGTCAACTCATCAGGAAACCTGAAACTGCTGCTACAGCTCGAGAGGAAAATGGATGGGTATGTCTCCACTCGAGAAGAGTCCTGACTCTCCTGTGGAGATTCCAGAGGAACCCCAAGATCCATGTCAGCACTGGAGAGGAAACCTCAGGTTCTGGCCACAGTTCCAGACGAGAACTTAGGACCTGACACTGACTGGAGAGGAAGCCCGAGGGCCCCTCGCAACTCGCATGGAGACTGGTCTTTCCTGAGGCCACACGAGTGGGTCCTTGAGGTCCACATTGTAACTCGAAAGGAACCTGCCGCAGCTCGAGTAAAACCACGAGGTTCTCCCGTCCAGGCGAGATGAGGCCCTTTTCTGTTATGGCGACTCAAGCAAAATCACGCCTTCACTCTTGAACCTTGCACGGGTCCTTCCCACCCTGGCTGCAACTCAAGAAGTTCCCCGACATACCTGACTCCATGCAGGAGGAAAACCAAGGGTACCGGCACAACTTAAGAGGAGTCCTGTTTCCCCCTCATGAGCTTGAGTTGAGGGTTCCTTTCCCTGCTTCGTCGGGAAAGGATTCCCGCTGTTCCTACCGCATCTCAAGAGGTGGCGCTCTGAACAGGAAAGCCGAGATCTCTAGGGGTCGTGCCAACATACTAAAAGTCCCCCAAATNAGGATTCCCGCTGTTCCTACCGCATCTCAAGAGGTGGCGCTCTGAACAGGAAAGCCGAGATCTCTAGGGGTCGTGCCAACATACTAAAAGTCCCCCAAATATCTCAGTCCACTCCAGATGAACCTGATTTCCCTGCATTAACTCGCGTGTCACCGCGTATCATCTCACACCACAGTGGCTTGTGCCACAGCCCTGTGGCATCTTGAGGGAAAGAGAGAGATCCCTGTGTCAACTCGACGGAAAGCCTGACACTGCTGCTACAGGTCAGGAGGAAAACGGACGGGTATGTCTCCACTCGTGAAGAGTCCTGACTCTCCTGTGGAGATTCCAGAGGGACCCCAAGATCCATGTCAGCACTGCAGAGGAAACCTCAGGTTCTGGCCGCAGTTCCAGATGAGGACTTAGGACCTGACACTGACTGGAGAGGAATCCCGATGGGCCAATTGCAACTCACATGGAGACTGGTCTTTCTTGAGGCCACATGAGTGGGTCCTTGAGTTCCCCATTGTAACTCGAGAGGGACCTGCCGCAACTCTAGAAAAACCACGAGATTCTCCCCTGCAGGCGAGATGAGGCCCTTTTCTGCTGCGGCGTCTCAAGGGAAATCACGCCATCACTCTTGAACCTTGCATGGGTCCTTCCAACCCTTGCTGCAACTCAAGAAGTTCCCCGACATAAATGTCTTTGTGCGGGAGGAAAACCGAGGGTCACGGCACAACTCAAGAGGAGCCCCGTTTCCCCCTCGTGAGCTCGAGGTGAGGGTTCATTTCCCTGCTTCGTCTGGAATGGATTCCCGCCATTCCTGTCGCATCTCAAGATGTGGCGCTGTGAACAGGAAAGCCGAGTTCTCCAGGGGTCATGCCAACATTCTNGGGTCACGGCACAACTCAAGAGGAGCCCCGTTTCCCCCTCGTGAGCTCGAGGTGAGGGTTCATTTCCCTGCTTCGTCTGGAATGGATTCCCGCCATTCCTGTCGCATCTCAAGATGTGGCGCTGTGAACAGGAAAGCCGAGTTCTCCAGGGGTCATGCCAACATTCTAAAAGCCCCCCAGATGTCTCAGTCCACTAAAGATGAACCTGATTTCCCTGCATTACCTCACGTGTCACCCACGTATCGTTTCACACCACGGTGGCTCGTGCCACAGCCCTGTGGCATCTCAAGGGAAAGACAGAGATCCCTGCGTCAGTTTGACGGGAAGTCTGACATTGCTGCTACAGCTCGGGAGAAAAGCAGACGTGCATGTAACCACAGGAGACGAGGCCTGACTCCCCTGTGGAGACTCCAGAGGAACCCCAAGATCCATGTCCACCGTGGAGAGGAAATCTCAGGTTCCAGCTTTGGCTCCAAATGGGGACTTAGGGCCTGTATCCGATTGGAGAGGAATACCGAGAGTCCCCTCTCAACTCGAAAGGAGACTGGTCTTTCCTGAGGCCACACGAGTGGGTCCCTGAGTTCCCCATCTTGACTCGACAGGAACCTGCCGCAACTCGAGGAAAACCAGGAGGTTCTACCCTCCAGGCGAGATGAGTCCGTTTTCTGATGCAGCATCTCGAGAGAAATCATGCCTTCCCTCCTGAACTTTAAAGAGTCATTCACAACCATGCTGCAACTCAATAAGATTTCCGACATACCCGTCTCCACTCGAGAGGAACACTGAGGGTCCCACCACAACTCAAGAGGAGCCCCCTTTTCCCCTCCTCCACTCGAGATGAGGGTTCCTTTCCCTGGTTCGTCGGGAAAGGATTCTTGCCATTCCCATCGCATCTCAGGAGGTGGCGCTCTCAACAGTAAAGCCTAGATCTCCAGGGGTCATGCCAACATACTAAAAATCCTAAAGATGTTTCAGTCCAGTCCAGATGAACATGATTTCCCTGCACTACCTCGAGTGTCACCTGTTTATCACCTCACACCACTGTGGCTCATGCCACAGACCTGTGGCATCGCGATGGAAAGACAGAGGTGCCTGTTTCAACTCTATGGGAAGACTGACACTGCTACTACAGGTCGTGAGGAATGAATACATGCATGTAACCACAGGAGACAAAGCCTGACTCCACTGGGGAGACTCCAGAGGAACCCCAAGATCCATGTCAGCACTGGAGAGGAAATCTCAGGTTCCAGCTTCGGCTCCAGCCGGGGACTTAGGAGCCGGCATCAACTGGAGAGGAATCCAGAAGGGCCCCTTTCAACTCGCATGGAGACTGGCCTTTTCTGAGGCCACACGAGCATGTCACTGAGGTCCCCGTCGTAATGCAACTCAAGAATTTCCCCGACATACCCGTCTCCACTCGAGAGTAACACTGAGGGTCCCACCACAACTCAAGAGGAGTCTCCTTTCCCCCTCCTCCACTCGAGATGAGGGTTCCTTTACCTGCTTCGTTGAGAAAGGATTTTGGCTTTTCCGTCGCACAGCAAGAGGACATGCTCTCAACGGGAAAGTCAAGAGGAACTCCAGGGGTTGTCCACTATTCCAAAAGACGCCCAAATGTCTCAGTCCACTCTAGATAAACCTGATTTCCCTGTATTGCCAAGAAGGTCACCCTGAACATCGAATCACACCACGGTGGCACGTGCGACAGCCCTGTGGCATGTCAAGGGAAAGCCACAGATCCCTGTGTCAACTCGTCGGGAAGTCTGACACTGCTGCTACAGCTCGGGAGGAAAACGAACATGTATGTCTCCACTTAAGAAGAGTCCTGACTCTCCTGTGGAGACTCCAGAGGAATCGCAAGGTTAATGTCAGCACTGGAGAGGAAACCTCAGGTTCTGGCCGCACTTCCAGATGAAGACTTAGGACCCGACAATGACTGGAGAGGAACCCCGAGGGGCCCCTTGCAACTCGCATGGAGACTGGTCTTTCCTGACGCTACACAAGCGGGTCCCTGAGTTCCCCATCATATCTCAAGAGGGACCTGCTGCAACTCGAGAAAAACCAGGAGGTTCTCCCCAGCAGTCTAGATGAGGCCCTTTTCTGCTCCGGCACCGTGAGGGAAATCACGCCTTCCCTCTTGAACCTTCCAAGGGTCCTTCTCACCCTTGATACAACTCTAGAAGTTCCCCGACATACATGTCTCCATGCAGGAGGAACACCGAGGGTCCCGGCACAACTCAGGAGGAGCCCCGTTTCCTCCTCATGAGCCGAGATGTGGATCCCTTTCCCTGCTTTGTCAGGAAAGGATTCCCGCTGTTCCCATCGCATCTCAGGAGGTTGCACTCTCAACAGGAAAGCCGAGATCTTCAGGGGTTGTGCCAACATACTAAAAGTCCCCCAGATGTCTCAATCCACTCCAGATGAACCTGATTTCCCTGCACTACCTCGAGTGTCACCCGCGTATCTCCTCACACCATGGTGGCTCGTGCCACAGCCCTGTGGTATCTCAAGGTAAAGACAGAGATCCCTGGGTCAACTCGACGGGAAGCCTGACACAGATGCTACAGTGTCAGGGAGGAAAGCAGACGTGCATGTAACCACAGGAGACGAGGCCTGACTCCGCTGGGGAGACTCTAGAGGAACCCCAAGATCCATGAAAGCTTCTGGAGAGGAAACCTCAGGTTACAGCTTCAGATCCAGACGGGGACTTAGGACCCGACAATGACTGGAGAGGAATTCCGAGGGGCCCCTCTCAACTTGCACAGAGACTGGCCTTTCCTGAGTCCATGGGAGCGGGTCCCTGAGGTCCCCATCGTAAGTCATGAGGGACCTGCCGCAACTCGAGAAAAACAAGGAGGTTCTCCCCTCCAGGCGAGATGAGGTCGTTTTCTGCTGCGGCATCCCAAGAGAAACCACGCCTTCCCTCTTGAACCTCAAAAGTTCCTTCACACTCTTGCTGAACTCAAGAAGTTCCTCGACATACCCATTTCCACTCAAGAGGAACACTGAGGGTCCCACCACAACTCAAGTGTGGCCCCCTTTCCCCATCCTCCACTCGAGATGACGGTTCCTTTCCCTGTTTCATCGGGAAAGCATTCTGGTGTTCCTGTCGCACAGCAAGAGGACGTGCTCTCAACAGGAAAGTCGAGAGGAGCTGAGAGGTCATACCACTATTCCAAAAGACCCCCAAATGTCTCACTCCACTACAGATGAACCTGATTTCCCTGCCCTGCCTTGAAGGTCACCCCTAGCATTGAATCACACCACAGTGGCATGTGCAACAGCCCTGTGGCACCTCGAGGGAAAGCCACAGATCCCTGTGTCAATCCGTCAGGAAGCTTGACACTGCTGCTAAATTTCGGGAGGATGTCGGACGTGTATGTCTCCACTCAAATAGAGTTCTGACTGTCCTGTGAAGACTCCAGAGGAACCCCAAGATCCATGTCAGCACTGGAGAGGAAACCTGAGTTTCAGGCAGGAGATCCAGACGAGGAAAAAGGACCCAACACTGACTGTAGAGGAATCCCGAGGGGCGCCTCACAGCTCGCATGGAGACTCATCTTTCCTTAGGCTACGCCAGCAGGTCCCTGAGTTCCCCATCGTAACTTGAGAGGGACCTCCTGCAACTCGAGAAAAACCATGAGGTTCTTTCAGTGCAGGCGAGATGAGGCCCTTTTCTGCTCTGAGATCATGAGGGAAATCACACCTTCCCTCTTGAACCTCGAAAGTGTCCTTCCCACCCTTGCTGCAACTCAAGAAGTTACCCGACATACACTACCCCACACGTGAGGAACACCGAGGGTCCCGGGACAACTCAGAAGGAGCCCCGTATCCCCCTCATGAGCTCGAGAGGAGGGACGCTTTCCCTGCTTCGTCAGGAAAGGATACCCGCCGTTCCTGTCGAATCGCAAGTGGTGGCACTCTGAACAGGAAAACCGAGATCTCCAGGGGTCAAGCCAACATACTAAAAGTCCCCCAGATGTCTCAGTCCACTCCAGATGAACCTGATTTNCTCGGGAGGAAAACGAACGTGTATGTCTCCACTTGAGAAGATTCCTGACTCTCCTGTGGAGACTCCAGACGAACCCCAAGATCCATGTCATCACTGGAGAGGAAACCTCAGGTTCTGGCCGCAGTTCCAGACGAGGACTTAAGACCCGACAATGACTGGAGAGGAACCCCGAGGGGCCCCTCACAACTCGCATGGAGACTGGTCTTTCCTGAGGCTACATGAGCGGGTCCCTCAGGTCCCTGTCATATCTCAAGAGGTAACTGCTGCAACTCGAGAAAAACCAGGAGGTTCTCCCCTGCAGTCTAGATGAGGCCATTTTCTGCTGCGGTACCGCGAGGGAAATCACGCCTTCCCTCTTGAACCTTCCAAGGGTCCTTCTCACCTTTGCTGCAACTCTAGAAGTTCCCGACATACACGTCTCCACGTGGGAGGAACACCAAGGGTCACGGTACAACTCAGGAGGAGCCCCATTTCCCCCTCGTGAGCCGAGATTTGGGTTCCTTTCCCTGCTTCGTCAGGAAAGGATTCCCGCCGTTCCCATCACATCTCAGGAGGTTGCACTCTCAATAGGAAAGCTGAGATCTCCAGGGGTAGTGCCAACACTAAAAGTGCCCCAGAAGTCTCAGTCCACTCCAGATGAACCTGATTTCCCTGCACTACCTCGAGTGTCACCTGCGTATCACCTCACACCACGGTGGCTCGTGCCACATGCCTGTGGCATCTCGAGGGAAAGACAGAGATCCCGGGGTCAAGTCGAGGGGAAGCCAGATACTGCAGCTACAGCTCGGGAGGAAAGCAGACGTGCATGTAACCACAGGAGACGAGGCCTGACTCCCCTGGGGAGACTCCAGAGGAACCCCAAGATCCATGAAAGCACTGGAGAGGAAACCTCAGGTTACAGCTTCAGATCCAGATGGGGACTTAGGACCCGACAACGACTGGAGAGGAATCCTGAGGGGCCCTTCGCAACTCGTATGGAGACTGGCCTTTCCTGAGGCCATGCAAGCGGGTCCCTGAGGTCCCCATCGTAAGTTGTGAGGGACTTGCCGCAACTCGAGAAAAACCAGGAGGTTCTCCCCTCCAGGCGAGATGAGGTCGTTTTCTGCTGTGGCATCCCGAAAGAAATCATGCCTTCTCTCCTGAACCTCAAAATTTTCTTCACACACTTGCTGAACTAAAGAAGTTCCTCGACTTACCCGTTTCCACTCGAGAGGAACACTGAGGTTCCCACCACAACTCAAGAGTGGCCCGCTTTCCCCATCCTCCGCTCCAGATGAGGGTTCTTTCCCTGTTTCATCTGGAAAGCATTCTGGCGTTCCCGCTGCACAGCAAGAGGGCGTGCTCTCAACAGGAAAGTCGAGAGGAATTAGGGGTCATGCCACCATTCCAAAAGACCCTCAAAAGTCTCAGTCCTCTCCAGATGAACCTGATTTCCCTGTCCTGCCTCGAAGGTCACCCCTAGCATTGAATCACACCATGGTGGCACGTGCAACAGCCCTGTGGCACCTCGAGGGAAAGCCACAGATCTCTGTGTCAATCCGTCAGGAAGCTTGACACTGCTGCTAAATTTCGGGAGGATGACGGACGTGTATGTCTCCACTCAAATAGAGTCCTGACTGTCCTGTGGAGACTACAGAGGAACCCCAAGATCCATGTCAGCACTGGAGAGGAAACTTCAGTTTCAGGCAGGAGATCCAGATGAGGAAAAAGGACCCGACACTGACTGTAGAGGAATCCCGAGGGGCCCCTCACAACTCGCATGGAGACTTGTCTTTCCTTAGGCTACGCCAGCGGGTCCCTGAGTTCCCCTTCGTAACTTGAGAGGGACCTCCTGCAATTCGAGAAAAACCATGAGGTTCTTTCCCTGCAGGTGAGATGAGGCCCTTTTCTGCTGCGGGGTCATGAGGAAAATCACACCTTCCCTCTTGAACCTCGAAAGTGTCCTTCCCACCCTTGCTGAAACTCAAGAAGTTACCTGACATACTCGTCCCCACACCTGAGGAGCACCGAGGGTCCTGGCACAACTCAGAAGGATCCCCGTATCCCCCTCATGAGCTCAAGATGAGGGACACTTTCCCTCCTTCGTTGGGAAAGGATTCCCACAGTTCCTGTCGCATCTCAAGTGGTGGCGCTCTGAACAGGAAAGCCGAGATCTCCAGGGGTCAAGCCAACATACTAAAAGTGCCCCAGATGTCTCAGTCCACTCCATATGAACCTGATTTCCCTGCACTACCTCGAGTGCCACCCGCGTATCACCTCACACAAAGGTATCTCGTGCCACAGCCCTGTGGACATCTCGAGGGAAAGACAGAGATCCCTGGATCAACTCAACAGGAAGCCTGACACAGCTGCTACAGCTCGGGAGGAAAGCGGACATGCATGTAACCACGGGAGACGAGGCCTGACACCCCTGGGGAGACTCCAGAGGAACCCCAAGATCCATGCCATCACTGGAGAGGAAAACTCAGGTTCCAGCTTCAGCTCCAGACGGGGACTTAGGACCCAGCACCAACTGGAGAAGAATCCAGAGGGACCCCTATCAACTCGCACTGAGACTGGCCTTTCCTGAGGCCACGCTAGCGGGTCCCTGGGGTCCCTGAGGTCCCTGTCATAACTCGAGAGGGACCTTCCCCAAATCGAGAAAAACCAGGAGATTCTCCCCTCCAGGCAAGATAAGGCTGTTTTCTGCTGCGGCATCCCGAGAGAAACCACACCTTCCCACCTGTCACTCAAAGGGTCCTTCACACCCTTGCGGCAACTCAAGTAGTTCCCCAACATGCCCGTCTCTACTCGAGAGGAACACTGAGGGTCCCACCACAACTTAAGAGGGGCACCCTTTCCCCCTCCTCAGCTCCAGATTTCGGTTCCTTTCCCTGTTTCATCAGGAAAGGATTCTGGTGTTCCCGTTGCACAGCAAGAGGACGTGCTCTCAACAGGAAAGTCGAGAGAAACTCCAGGGGTGGTGCTACCATTCCAAAAGACCCCCAAATGTCTCAGTCCACTCCAGATGAACCTGATTTCCCTGCCCTGCCTCGAATATCACCCCGATCATCGAATCACACCGCGGTGGCACGTGGGACAGCCCTGTGGAACCTCAAGAGAAAACTACAGATCCCTGTGTCAACAATTCGGGAAGCCTGACACTGCTGCTACAGCTCGGGAGGAAAATGGACGTGTATGTCTCCACTCAAGAAGAGTCCTGACTCTCCTGTGGAGACTCCAGAGGGACCCCAAGATCCATGTCAACACTGGAGAGGAAACCTCAGATTCTGGCTGCAGGTCCAGACGAGGACCTAGGACCCGACACTGACTGGAGAGCAATCCTGAGGGGCCCCTTGCAGCTCACATGGAGACGGGTCTTTCCTGAGGCCACTCCAGCAGGTCCCTGAGGTCCCCGTCGTAACTCGAGAGGAACCCACCGCAACTCGAGAAAAACCAGGAGGTTCTCCTCTACAGGTGAGATGAGACCCTTCACTGCTGCGGCATCTCAAGGGAAATCACACCTTCCCTCTTGAACCTCGCAACAGTCCTTCCCACCCTTGCTGCAACTCAAGAAGTTCCCCGACAAACCCGTCTTATGTGGGAGGAACACCGAGGGTCCCGGTACAATGCAGGAGGTGCCTTGTTTCCCCTTTGTGAGCTCGAGATGAGGGTCCCGTTCCCTGCTTCATTGGGAAAGGTTTCCCGCCATTCCCATCGCATCTCAAGTGGTGGCGCTCTTAACAGGAAGCCGAAATCTCCAGGGATCGTGCCAACATACTAAAAGTCCCCCAGATGTCTCAGTCCACTCCAAATGACCCTGACTTCCCTGCACTACCTCGAGTGTTACCCGCGTATCACCTCACACCATAGTGGTTCATGCCACAGCCCTGTGGTATCACGAGGGAAAGACAGAGATCCCTGGGTCAACTCGAAGGTAAGCCTGACACTACTGCTACAGCTTGGGAGGAAAGTGGACGTGCATATAACCACAGAAGATGAGGCCTGACTCCCCTGGGGAGACTCCAGAAAAAACCCAAGATCCATGCCAGAACTGGAGAGGAAATCTCAGGTTCCAGATTTGGCTCCAGGCAGGGAGTTAGGACCCGGCAACAACTGGAGAGGAATCCCGAAGGGCCCCTCTCAACTCGCACGGAGACTGGCTATTCCTGAGGCCACGTGAGTGAGTCCCTGAGGTCCCTGTCGTAACTCGAGAGGGACCTACCGCAACTCGAGTAAAACCGGGAGGTTTTCCCCTACAGGCGAGATGAAGCCGTTTTCTGCTGAGGCAATCCTAGAGAAATCACGCCTTCCCTCCTGTAACTCAAAGGGTACTTCACTCCCTTGTGGCAACTCAAGAAGTTCCCTGACATACCTGACTCCACTCGAGAGGAACACTGAGGGTCCCACCACAACTCCAGAAGGGCCCCCTTTTCCCCTCCTCCGCTCCAGATGAGGGTTCCTTTCCCTGTTTCATCAGGAAAGGTTTCTGGCATTCCCGTCACACAGCAAAAGGGAGTGCTCTCAACATGAAAGTCGAGAGAAACTTCAGGGGTTGTACCACCATTACAAAAGACCCCCAAATGTCACAGTCCACTCCATACGAACCTGATTTCCCTGCCCTGCCTCGAAGGTCACCCCGAGCATTGAATCAAAGCACAGTCGCACGTGCGACAGCCCTGATGGCACCTGAAGGGAAAGCCACAGATCCCTGTGTCAACCTGTCGGGAAGCCTAACACTGCTGCTACAGCTCGGGACGAAAACAGACGTGTATATCTCCACTTGAATAGAGACCTGACTCTCCTATGGAGACTCTAAAGAAACCCAAAGGTCCATGTCAGCACTGGAGCGGAAACTTGATTCTGGCCATAGTTCCAGAAGATGAACTAGGACCCGACACTGACTGGAGAGGAATCCTGAGGGGCCCCTCGCAACTCACATGGAGACTGGTCTTTCCTGAGACCATGCCAGTGGGTCCCTGAGGTCCCCATCGCAACTCGAGAGGGACCAGCTGCAACTCGAGAAAAACCAGGAGGTTCTACCCTCCAGGCAAGATGAGGCCGTTTTCTGCTGCGGCACCCCAAGAGAAATCACGCCTTCCCTCCTGAACCTCAAAGGGTCCTTCACACCCTTGCTGCAACTCAAGAAGTTCCCCGTCATATCCATCTCCACTCGAGAGGAACACTGAGGATCCCACGACAACTCAAGAGGGGCTCCCTTTCCCCCTCC